>JAKVQF020000937.1:28490-97968 GCA_023091115.2 Trypanosomatidae sp. Fi-14 | reverse complement strand
GTGTGTGTGTGTATGTGTGTATGTGTGTGGCTGTGTATATGTGTGTGTAGCTGTGCGTCAAAGCGGACTCGACCAAGACGCAAATGGCCACAACGGTGACAACGGCGGCGGCGGCGGCTGCTACGTGCATATATATATATATATACAGTTGTGTAGGCAAGGCAAACAAGTACAACAACACGCACAAACATATATGTATATGTAAAAATATACATGATGTGTGAGTGTGCACATATCGCGCACGTGGACAACCCTGCATGCACATATGAGTACAGACACACAAGTGAGTCGAACACGACACATGCGCTGACATATATATATATATATGTGTGTGTGTGTGGCAGGTTGTAGTGTAAACTTGTCATGTACTTTGCTCTCTTCTACTCACGTGTAGAAGAGCACGACATCGACATTGTTAGAGAATGTGACACGTTTGCGCGGCGCACGCGGGGCGGGCAAGTTGGCACGCCATGGCTCCGCAAACCAAAACTTGAATGGCGCGTGGGGTGTCGCGAAGATCGACGCGGAAGGCAGAAGAGCTGCGTTCTTGTGCGCGTGTTGCGCACGATGCCCGTGACGTCGTCGACGTCGACGTTGCTCGCTACGATGCTGTTGCATGACAGCACTGTGTATATCCTCCCACAAAAGTGACAGTGCTGCGCAGCGGTCGTCGCATCCGCTGCCGTTGACAGCATGCGCGTCAACGCTCGCGCTCTTGACTGAGCTGCCGTACGCCGCATCGTCTCTGCGCCATCTTTGCGAACTCATGTATGTATGTATATATATATATGTGTGTGTGTGTGGTTGTTTAGCACAGCATGCGCCGCACAACGTCACTGCTATAAACGTGCCTTGCTACCGCAGCTACGTGCAAACAACTTTGCAAACAAATCTACACGTCACACTACGCCTAATACGTTTTCACACATACACACACACACATACAGATATATATTGACAAGGTGTGCAAATGCGTATATGCATGCATATGGCCGTGTATGTGTGTGTGTGTATATTTCCTTGTATGTGTATGTGTATGCACACATTCTGTGTGTGTGGGTGGGTGGTGCAAGCGGTGCGACCGACAGTTCACTGCTCCACGTCTTCGCGGTCACGCACACGCTGCAGTGCTTGGTGCACTGCATCGAGCACACCACCTGCCACATCACGATTTTCACCTTCAGCCACGTCGCGTCTTTCCGTCTCTGCCATCACCGCTGGCACCGTGCGTGCTCCGTCGCGGTCATGCATAGGTTGCACGGGCACGTTGTGCGCGCTCGTCATTCGGTCCAACCGCAGTACGTCGTCGACGCGCTGTTGTGACGAGACAAAGGGCACGTTAAGAAGCGCGTGCAGCCGCGCCAGACGCTTCGCGCCAAGTCCTGGTATGCCGGCAAAGTCGTCAGGATGGCTTGACAACACATCAGCAATGTTGCGTTTGCGGTTGGCAAGCCGCACAACATCGGGCCGCTGTAGTATTTGCGGCGTTTGCGTCAGTGCATCGATGAGGACTGGCAGCGGTGCTTGTGTCTGTGCATGACGGGTGCTGTACTCGGTTGACACGACAAATGTTGTGCTTAGCGTGTCAAGAAACTGTGCCATCTCTTCCACAGTCCAGCACAGCACAACACTACAGCGTAACTGCAGCCCGCACTGTATATTGACCCACGACAGCGTGTCAAGTGCCGGCTCGGTTGTCGTCATCCACACAACAAGCGCAAGCATACCTGCGCCGACAGCGTGGCGTGCGTGCGAAAGGCGGTCGAGCAGCTCATTGCGCGTGTCGGGGCGACTGGCAAACTCGTAGTCACACACAAGTGCATGAGCCTGTCCGCAGCGATAATCATACCAAGAACTCACGCGGTCAACTTGTACTTGCACTCGTCGCTGCACTAGGCATCGCGTGATGTCGTGCGCCTGCAGTCCAGCGCGTACAGTCACAACGCTCATTACCGCATGCGAACGCAATGTAGTGCGCTGCACGTCACGACGCACCGCAGCCTCCGTTGCCACAGTCTGTGCGCATACACAAAAGACGCACACACACACACACACACACACACCTGGCCTCACAGACACGCAACACCTTGTGCACTCATCGGTAGGTATGCATGCGTATGTATGTATATGTGTATGTATGTATATGTGTAACGAGAATGAAAGTGAAAACAAAGTAGCGTGACAATAACACACACACACACACACGCGCACAACGTCTGCATGTACACATACGTGAGGGTAACATACATGTGTGTGTGTATGTGTGTATGTGTGTTGGGGGAAGAAGGGGTTTGTTTATGTGTGTACATGTAGGTTAATGTTTTTTACTGTTGCGCGCAGCCAACGCCAGGCCCCTCCTCCGCTTCATCGGCAGCCTCTTCTTGTTCCTCCTTGGCAATTTCGCGACGTAGCTCGTCGAGGTCGTGCCGCGTCACGTAGTACACCTCGCCCGCGTCTTCGCTTGTCTGGTCATAGGTCCCCACATCGACGCTACGCGGTGGCGGCAGCGCCTCGCGCAGCACGGCTACTTGTACATCCTGCAGGTGGTCTGGGTACGCCACCTCAAACTCAATGACAAGGTTGCCATACTTTATGCTACCACTGCTACCACCATTGCCGCCGCGCTGTTGTTGTCCACGAGTGCTCGTTTGCGCCGGCGCAATTGGCATTCCCTCACCAACAACGCAGTACGCACTGCCAGGCGCCGTCACCTCACCACGTGTGCGACGCACAACGAGCTCGCGGCCGTCGAGGTGCTGCAGCTTGAACTGAAACCCACACAACGCCTCGGCCAGTGTGAGACGCTTACGCAGGTGCAAATCATTCTCGCGTCGAACAAAGGTGTCATGCTTCACCTGTTGTAGGACAATAACAAGATCGCCAGGTGCAGCCGCGTCCGCATGCATGTCTGCCATGCCAGGGTAGAGCAGCTGCTGCCCATGTGACATGCCGCGCTCCACGACCACCGTCACGGGCGCCTCGACTTGCTCTACTTTTTGTCCCGCGCAGCGCTCACACACGTCACGTGGGTCGATGCGCGCCCCGGTGCCATTGCACATGTTGCACTCGGTTTGCATCTGCTGCACCATCATGCCCATCTGTCGCACCATCACTCGCACGCCGCTGCCGCGGCAGCCTGGGCAGGCACCCGAGCGACGTGACCGCTGTTGCACAGCGCTGCTCTTCAGTCCTGTGCCATTGCACGCAGTACACAAGATGGTGCGTCGTCGATCGAGCTGCAACGTCTTGCCATTGTACAAGTCAGAGAGCGTGACGGGTATGGTGTGCGTGACGTCGCGGCTTCGGCGCGAACGCTGCGCGCTGGCGCGGTTCATCATGCCAAAGGGGCTGCCGCCAGCGCCAAAAAGCGCGCTGAAGACGTCGTCCATGTCCGAGGTAAACATTGTAACTCTCTCTCTCTGTGTGTGTGTGTGTGTGTGTGTGTGTGTGTGTGTGTGTGTGTGTGTGTGTGTGTGGTGTTCGTATGACTTTGCTTCTCTTTGCAACCATGCATCATGAGAGCGTCAATGAATAAGCAGGCAGCACAACATGTATGCAAAGCGCGACACATACACACACAACAACAACAGCACGTGTTGCACATGTGTAACAGTTTATAGGCATACATTCTTCTCTCTCTCTCTCTCTCTACTTCTCTCGCTCCGTGTGTGTGTGTGTGTGTGTGTGTGTGTGTGTTGTTATTCGCATGATTACCTATCGAAGGCCTGCGTGCATGCGCAGCCACACTGTTACGACGTCTTCTCGAACATAAACACGCGGTAGAGCGCGGCCACATCGCGCACCTCGCTTGTTAACACGTTGCCCGCAACATCCGTGCACCCGCCGTCGTCAGCACGGGGCGGTGGCGTGGGCGTGTCACGTGGGCGTTTGCCATGCATAGCCGCCTTGGCCGCCACCGCCCTGGCCGCCGTAGTGCCACCATGCATGGCGTAGAAGTCAAGGAGGCCCGACTCGTACACAAGTGCTAGACCATGCGATGCGCACACGCGAACAAAGCGATGCCACGGCAATACATACTCACGCATGGCGCTCGATGCACACATGGTCGTCGTCGCTGCTGTGGTCGTTGCGGGTAGTGATGATGGTGGCGAAGAACGCATGGCATGGTAGTCGTCGTCATCGTTCGCGGGGCGCTGGTGCGGCGTGTTGTTGTTGCTGCTTGTGTCAACAAGGTCATATGACACACCGTACTCGAGCACACTGTGCGCCGCGTCTGTTGCCGTCGTCGTCGTCGCCGTCGTCGTGGCAGCAACAGCGGCGGACACAATGCGTGCGACCGACACTGGTGGGACGTGCAAGTGATACAGGTCGTTACCGAGCGTGACAGCGCCGCTCGTCGCGCTGTCGCCATTGTCGGCGTTGTCACTCTTGCGATTGTCCGCGGTGCGGTTGCGTAGTGCAGACACAACTCGTGAGAGCAGCACCTCGTCGTGCACTGTTGTGCCAACAAGCAGTCCACCACGTCGCAACGTCTGCGCAAGAGTGCGCACAAACACCTCAGCATGCGTTGCCGACGCGCAGCTGCGATGCAGCGCAAACTGACACGACGCCAGGTCAAACAACGGCGCCGCAGCACCACCGCCCGCCATTGTCCGCGCACACGTCGTCGCCCTTGTGCGTGGCGGCGTCGCGTGCGTGGCGACACGCACGCCATGATCGTGTCGTGCTGTGCTCTTGCTCTGCGTGCTGCTCTTGCTCCGTGCGCTGCTGTCGCTGCTCCTGTTGTTTGTACGCGTGTGTTTGTTGTGCTGGTGCTGCACACGAGACGTACTTGTGGTGTCAGGCCTGTACCCTACCGCGTGAACGTGGCTGCGGCCGTCCTCTGTGCGCGCGGTCAGCGCCGCTACACGCACTTCGGTCAGCCATCGTGCGGCGTCGTCGGCATCGAAGACGTTGCGCACCGCAAAGTGCGCACGGAAGCCGGCGTACACACGCCCCGGTGGCGTCTTTACACTCATGCCTTCGGTGCACGAGTAGCGGCCCGCCGCGTCGGCGACGCACGCGAGCGACGCGTCTGTGCAGCAGACAAACGACGGTCGCAACTCCTTCCACGTGGCCAGGTCGGCGCCGCGTCGACAGCACACGTCAAGGATGCGCCAGCCATGCACAGGGCGTGGCGCCGTCGCCGCAGCTGCCGTGGCCGTGTTCGCCGTGATGGCGAAGAGCGGCGGCGCAGGTGCGTCTGACGCGTGCGCTGAGTCGTGTCGCCGCATGTCACCGTCTGCCGCAGCCTTTGTCTCGTCTGCCACACTACTCCTGCCAGCAGTAATGGCACCGGTTGCATTGGCAGCACCAGCATGAGCAGCAGCAGTCGTCGCCGCGTGCGTAAGGCGCGTCACGGCCAACTGAATGAGCGTCGCGCGCACCACACTCCGCAGCGCACGCCACACGCCGCGCGCCCGCGCCGTCGACATGGACGTCCGCGGCGTCGTGCTCGCCGTCTCTGGTGCACCGTCGCACAACCCGTCTGCCCCGACGACGGCAGTCGCCGCCGCAAGGGGCACCGCCGCCGCCGCGGTGGGGGCCGTAAAAGGTGGGGCGGTGGTGATGGGTGGGTCATAGGCAGTCAACGGCAAGCGACGCAGCGCCGCATCACCGCCGCCAGCGCGCAGCAGCCACGACAGGTGCGCCAGCACGCGGTCAAAGTTGGCGTCGTCCTTGTTCGCGTGCGCGTGACACTTCACCACGTGCCACACCCCCGCCGCACCGTCGTACACCACATCGACCACAAAGTCCGACCACGCGTACGAGCCGCCGGCGTTGGCGAGGCGAATGTACAGATAACTCTCCAGCAGCGACGAACACTGCCGTGTGCGTTGTTGCTCGCCTTGTTGTTGTTGTTGCTGTTGGCGTTCTTCTTCTTCTTCTTGCAGCATCGCCGTGTACACATCAGCGCAGCCGAGGCCTGCGCATTCGTGAACTTGACACAACACACACGGTATGCTGTGGCGCACCGCGCGGTTGGTGTGGTTTGTACACCAGCTGAGGTACAGCCGAGGCGCACCATCGTGCACGCGCACCGCACGCAGAATGAGCTTCGCAACAGGGCACATCATCGCCGACTCGACCGCAACGTGCATGCCATGTCGCGGCGACGGCGCGGCGTGGCGACTGCGCGAGCAGCGGTTGTCGGGCAGTTGCCCTAACGCACACGACGCAGCCGTCAAGGAGGCGTCATGCATCGTCGCTGTCGTTGTCATGGGCACTGTGGTGGCGACGGTGGTTGCTGTGCTGTTGTTGTTGTTGCCGATGCTTGTGTTTGTTGATGTAGTGTCGGCGGTGGTGGTGCTGACGCTGTTGACTATACCGCCGTCTTCTGTCGTCGCCACTGGCTCGAGTGCGTCTACGAGACGTGTCAGCTCGTCGAGTGTGGCATCAGCCGCATCGCTCGTGACCGTGTCGTCCGCACGACCGCAACAACAACAACAACCGCCGTCTCCATTGTCGTTACTGCTGTTGCGGCTGCTACAGGTCACATCACTAGCCTCGGTCGCGATCGCCGCAGTGTCGCAGTGCCGCCCGTGACAACATGACGTGTGCGCGTCTCTGTGTGCAGGCCTCCGCGCAGGCGTCGGCGACGACACCAACGCAAGGAGCCGCAGCAGCGCACGCAACGTCACGCCCTCGGCGAGGCTCTGAAACACCGAGATGACCGTCGTCACCGAGTTGGCCTTGCGGCGGTCATGACGCACACGTTCCATGCGCCAGAGCGCGCGCGCGGCGTCGTACACGCACTCGACCACCACACCCGCGCCATCGCACGGCAGCCGCAGGGCGTGCGGGTTGAGCAGCGTCACGGGATGCTGCAGACGCCAGTGCCCTTCCGTGTCGGCGCGATGGTTGTAGTTGTATTTGAGCACATGCATTGACACCACGTATGCACGCGCACCGTGCCCGCCGTCACCACTGGCACCATCGCCGTCATCGCCACCGCTCGTGCTCGTTTCGTTGCGCTGCGCAAGGAGTGGTGGGGGCGATGATGATGGTGTGCGTGGTGGTGGTGGTGGTGTCACCGCGCGCACGTCAGCCGCACGCCGCACCGCGTCGTCGTCGATGGCCGTCACGAGCCAATCCACCGACAACAACGCCGGCCACTTCCACTTGACCTGATCGCGACTCGCACCGCTGCAAATGTCAAACACGTCGGGGGTGAAGATGAGGCCGTCGTTGCGCGTGCGACCACACGGGCCACAGTACCAGTACGTAGCACGGGGGCTAGCGGCGTTGGTGGTGTGACGGTGTATGTGACGCAAACATGCATGCATCTGTGACAGCGGCCACAGCTCCTTCACATACCACCGCACCTCACACGCCACCACACCACCACCACCACCACCATCACCATCCTCGTCGTCATCGCCACTGCTATCACCACCGCCACCGTGTCGCACACACGCACACGCGCTCGACGCAGACACGGGCGACGTCGTGGCGGCGTGCCTGTACGCGTCGGCCGTGTATGGGGCAAGAAGGCGTTGCAACACGCGGTAGCGATCGCACATGTGCACACGCGTCAAGTGCACTGCGCGTGACGCGTCATTGGCTCGTTGTGCGCCTGCACACAGCTCCTCGTCGACGCCCGTCACGCCACCACCGCTGCTGCCACCACTACCGCTGCTGTTGTTATTGTCGTCGCCGTCGCCGTGACACACATGTGGTGCGTAGGCGAATACGTCAAAGAAGCCAATGGCGAAGCAGCACGGCGGCGATGACAGCGACGCCACCGCACCGTCCGTGCGCACCACGTCATTGTGCGCGAGCAGCAGCTCACCATCAAGGACGACGTGCGCATACGGCGTCAAGCACACACGCTCGTCCTCGAGGAGCAAGTAGGCCGCGTCGAGCGTGCGATCGATGCAGTACGACAAGTGCCGCCGCTGCAGTCTGCGCTGCACGACGACCGTCACGACATCGTCATCGACCACATCGCCAGCCGCCACCGTCGCACTGTTGACTGCCCCGCCACACTCGGGCGTGTGCGCGCGCGTGTCGGCTGCACACGCCTTGTCGCCGCATGCACAGCACCTCACTCGTCGCCACTGCAATCGTGCTTGCCACGCCACTGGCGACGACGCCGGTGACGAGCCGTGTGGCAGCTCTGACTGTAGCTGCTGCTGCTGCTGCTGCTTTTGTGGCGGCGGCGGCGCTTGTTGTTCGTCTTGCCTCTGCGCACGCGTGTCATCGTCGTCGTCGTCGCCGGCACCGCTGTCGTCGTGGTGGCAATCGTGTGGCTGTACTTGCAGCGTGTATACACGTCCCGCCGCGCCGAGGCGCAGTGGCACCGCTGCACCGCCCGCGGCCAGCGATGCACAGGCGGCTCGCTCGAGCGCCAGCACATCGCGCAGGTGCGTCATTGACGGCGGTGATGTGTCGCAACAGCAGCGACTGTCGGTGCGCCGTGTCCGCGAGCACGTCCGCGTCGCGTCGACGCACACATCGTCGCAGACCGCAGGGGCAGCCGCCGTCGCCGTCGTGTTGTTTGCAGTCCGTGTCATCATCGTCGTCGTCGTCGCGCAGCGCCATGCCGGGAAGGCTGCCGCGCACACAGACACGAGGACGACACGCAGGCCATCACTCTTCTCCGTCACCACGTACGCGGCGCGCCGCAGCTGGGCGGCGTGTACGCGTCGCAGTGGTGAGCACATGGGTCCCGGAAAGGCATCCTCGTCGCCGAGCACCGCCGCCTGCGCAAGTCGCAACACACGGCCAACGACCGTGGTGGGTGACGGGGCACCCTTGCTGCCCTTGTCATCGTCGCCGTTGGCGCTACACGCCGCTGCGCGGGCGGCGGCGACGCACTCGTCGTACGCCGAAACAATGTCGGCGCCGTCTAGCAAGGAGCACGCTGTGCCCTCTTGCCTCGCCCGTGACGGACACCGATCATCATCGCCGCCGCCACCGCCCCCGCCGCCGTGCATGCGCGCAAACCATGCCTCGGTAACGGGGCAGCAGACGAGGTGGCCGACACCCGCGTCCTCCGCACGCAGCGTCGCCGCGTGCAGGCGCTGCAGGCTGTGTAGCATCCGTGCCGCGTGTCAGCACACACACACACTTATGCAATGTACAAACACTACAGCAACATCCTACACACCAACACATATACACAAACGACATGTGCAAATCGACATGCAACATAAAGTACACATGCGACAGAGCATGAGACACACACGCACACACACAGACAGACATGCGTATGACAACCGCGTGGGCGCGCGCCTATGACTTGTCGTGTGCAATCTGCTGCGTACCTTGTGTGTTGTTTGCGTGTGCACCTTACACAACGACAAGTTACCGTCGTGACATCGCCTCTGGACGCGCTGCGGCTGCGCAACACACAAACACACGCACACATGCACACACGAACACCAAACAAAAACAAAGACACTACACAACTTCTGCACGCCGTATTCCTTTTTGCCTTGCATCACTCACACACACACACACATATACTTACGCAAATCGAGTGAGAGCGTGAAAGAGAAACACACATGATGCACACATGTGTGTGTGTGTGTGTGTGTTTATGTATACGTTCACCATTGCAAGGACAGCTTACTTGTAGTTGTCACGCCATCGAGTTCACATCGTCATTTACATTTTGTTCACTAAGCACATGGCATGTATGTGTGCGTCTGCATGTGTGTGTGTGTGTGTGTGTGTATAAAGGGAGAACAAAGGCACGCACGAAAAACGATGAGCGAACAAAGAGACGTGTTACGTGTGTGTGTGCATTTGTGTCCATGAGAGCACACATACACACACGTAACACAAGTACGCACACGTACCTGTCATCAACTCGACTATACTATGAAAACATTGACACACACACACACACAGGTACGCACACACAGGTACGCACAATGGCGTACATACATAGGTATGCACATACATTATTTAGGTTGTGTATCTTCTCCTCTTTTTTTTTGCAAGCCCATGCTTACGAGGCCCGCGACACACGCATACAATACAGGCACACGCGACAAAGGCGTGCATGCATCATCGAGTACAACAATGACAAAGTACATGCGCTACGATACGCAAGACTGACAGCACACACCATCCGTTTGCGACGCACATCCGCACACACACATACACGTACACGCATACATACATGCATACACACATACACACACACACACACACACACACACACACACACACACATACACAAAGCCAGAGCAAGAGCGATCGATGTTTACCTTGTACAAACACAGTAGCACGCAGCGTGCACAGAGGCAGACGCAAACAAATGTGCAAAAGTGATCAGACAACATCACGTTTACACCAACGCTTACACGCCCACACACGCACACAGATGGATACATACATGTATGATAATGTCCGCGTACTACATCTGTAGCGCGCGACGGCAAGGAGTGTGTGTGTGTGTGTGTATGTGTCGGTGTCGCATATACAATACACTTGCGCACATATGCATGCACACGCACACACGCAAAACAAAACAAACAAACAGAGTCCGCAGTGACACAACAGTAACATCAATGGCAACAACGATATACCTTGTTGCAGTGGGCACAAGTGGAACGGCAAGATAGTTGCACAAACAGCGCTGTTCCATTGCATTCCGGCTTACACAATCCATGTGTATGGAGAAACAGATGTGCACGCAACATGTTGCACATATATACATGTATGTTCTCTGTCACGCACACATACAAGCACATACAGTCACTTGCACTCGTGCACGCGTATACGCTGGCGTTTTCTTGTGTACCGATTAGGTTAATGTTATTACATACATATACAGCTTGCATCACGTGTACACAACGTACATGACAGGTACGCAAACACGCAGACACACACAAATTCCTTGCGGTGCCCCGCAGCTTTTGTACAAAGATGAGCACATGTATAACAACATGGCACGCACACATACACACACTCACACACGAACAGGTGCGAGTGAGTGCTCCTCGATCCTGCGTTTCATTCATGTGTATGTGTGTGTGTGTGTGTATGTGTGTGTGTGTTTACGTGTGTGTCTCTGCGTGTACAGTTGTGTCAAAAGAAGGTGAGAGATAGCGAGAGAGGAGGAGAGATGCAGAGGTGATGGAAGGGACACTAAGCGAGCGAGCGAGCGGACAACGACGGCGCACAATCGATAGACTGGAACAGGCACATGCACACACACTCACACATATACACATGCACACAAGACATACGCGTGTGCGTGTCTCTGTCAATGTGTATGTGCCAGTGTGTTTTTCTCTCTGTGTGTGTGTGTTTTAGTGACAAGTAAAGCGTATTGATGGTAGTCACCGTGAACACACGCTGATGACGCCGCTAACGGCTGAGGTGCCACACAAACACACACACACACGACGACCTAAACAAGCACATACATACACACACGCGCGTACATATATACATGTTGACTGAGAGAGCGAAAGCGACACCAACACGCAAGCGGTGCACGTTACTTATACACACGTACAAACAAGCAAACACACACACGCGCCAACAAACGAACAAAATACCATCACTGAAATGCACATGTATGTATGCAGGAGGCGGCACAAAACAATGGTGTACGCGCAAGGAAGCCAGTACACTTCACTTTTACCTTCCCTATGACACACTCGCCATTGTACGCACATGATGATGTACTAAAAAGTGTGTGTGTGTGTCCGTGTGTATTTGTGTGTGTGGCAGAGTTGCCTATGAAAACGTGGTCATGGCTGTGTGGGGGCGACAATGAGGCGTGGGGTGAACAAGCAACGCGTGCTCAGCTGCTCGCTGACGCGCTGCAGCTCGGCAAGCGTGGCGGTCTGGGACGCGTTGCGCAGCTGCATGACGTACGCCGAGTAGTTGAAGTGTGCGTAGCCGACAAGCACGGCATCTTGTACAGTGCCATCGGGTGCCAATGTTTGTATTGCGTAACGGCGCAGCGGCATAGACATGCTCGGACCACTATACCACACCCCGGCCGACGACACATACTCCAGTGCAGCAACGCCATCGTAGCGCATCTTGACATTCTCGACAGCACGCACGCTCGGCCTCGTCGGCAACGTGGCGGCAACTCGCGCAGCCGCCTCCGCGTCATGTTCCACTCCGTCGTCGTCAGAGATGCAGTCAGCCGGGGTGGGTGTATGCATCTTGTTGAGCGCATCACCGCTGTTGCCATCCTTGTCGTGTGCCTTCGCGGCGCTGTCACTGTCGTCGCACGGTTGCGCTGCCGCGGTGGTGCACGCAGTCGCGTCGAGGAGCGCGTCCGCCTCCTGCACATACGTGCGCCACGCCTGCCGCATAAACGCGACGACCACCGGTGCATAGCCGCTGCCCGCAGCCAGCGCGAGATCGCGTTGTGCGGCAGCGCGTAGCAGCATCTTGACAGCAATGCGTGCGTCGCTGGCGGTCATGCACGCCGCCCTCTCGTGTGCGTCGACCCAGCACTGGTGCGAGGCAAGACGATGTGCGCGTACGGCGGCCATCTGTTCCGCGATGTCAGCGCGCACAGCAACACGTGTCGCCGTGTTGCACGACTCCTGGCAAGCAACAACATCGGGTGAAGAAGCAAGCGGTGTGGCAGCCCGCGCAGCCGCTTTGCAATCTCGTGCGTAGCTCACGGTGAAGGTGGATGGCGCGCACATGGGTGCGGCGTCATGAGTGATGTCTGTCCACACGCCTGCGTGCACATGGTCGTGGCGCGGTGCTTCTGCGGTGCTACGGACAGTGCCACGATCACTGCCGCTGTCGCCACCGTCTGCCCTGCTGTAGTGCGCAGACATGTCATGGTCATCTAGCGGCATCACGTCGACGGTCTTGTGCAGCACAACGTCCTCCTGCGCTGCACTAGACACACACAGCGCAGACGACCCAGCTGCAACATCGCTTGCTGCGGTCATGTCACACATTGTCATGATAATGACAATGCCGATAAACACACAAACACACACACACACGTATACAAGTATGTGCACACGAGGAGAACAGGTCAAAGAGAGAGGTATGTGTGCGTGATAGCCTGTTTGCGTATATGTATGGTTTTTGCCTCTGTGCGTGTGTGTGTGTTGATGAGTGTGGGCGGACGCAAGCGACTAGCAAAGCGAAAGGGCCGCCTCGCACCAGCGTCAAGCAACGAATGTAGTATAATAACGTTGTCGGAGTATACGTTGCCCGTCACCACCGTGTGCAAGGACACACAGAGGTACACACAGAGAAAACAACACACACACACGCACGCAAGGACTGGGCAATGGACTCGAGAGAGACAGAGAGAGAGAGATACACAGACAGAGAGCCAACACGCAGTCGTGCGAACACGAGTCCACACCGAGTCAACTGGTACACGTATATGTGTGTGTATGTGTGTGTATCGGTTTGTTGTTTGTATATACTGCGGTGATGGGTGAGAAGCAGAGAGTCAGATGTAGCAAAAGAGAGAGAGAGCGAGAGAGTGGAGGAGAGAGAGAGACGGCGAGAAGGATGCAGCGAGAGTGACAAAGAGAGCGAGAGGGTGGTAGTTGAGTGTGTAGGAGAAACACAGAAACAGAAACAGAGAGAGAGTGTGTGTGCGTGTGTATCTGATTGTTTGTCTGTCGCACCGCCGCAGAGAAAGTATGTATGGCAGGACAGCGCAGGAAGTGTGTGACAATCGCAGCAAGTGGACAACAACAACAACGACAACAACAAAAAAGGGGCAAAACAAAGATACAAACACACTAACACACGCACACAAACGCAACCGCAAATGTGTGACTGAAACCAAACAAACACACGTTTGCTCACAACAACACGCCTACGGCACACAAGCCACACAAAGGGCACGTGCAGCTGCTCCTTGCACGGCACACGAATGTACTCTGTGACACAAGTATGGTCGATGCGCACGTGCGAGTATGTGTGTGTATGTATGTATATGTGTGTATGTGTATGTGTATGTGTGTGTGTGTGTGCCTAGACGCGAATGTGCAAACTGCTTATACTGCACAATCTTGTCCCATACGTGTATGTAGATGTGGGCGCAACAAGGCAACAAGGCAGGCAATGTGCACTGCAGGCTACAACAACAGCTCATGTTCGACACGGCAAAAAGTCACGTGCGTGTGTGTGTGTGTGTGTGCGAGTGTGTGTGTGTGTGTGTTTATGCATACACATGTGGATGTGATGCAACGCATTCATGTGCACACGACGCAGTCACATGTGAAACAAACTTACACGACGCTCTCACACATACTCTTACTTCAGGTAGCACGGGCACACGTGCACACATGTACACATTGGCACGTACTTATGCATACATGTCCGCTTCGTGTACGCGCCGGCGCTTGCAAGACACATCACCATTACTCGGTCATCGCCGTTTTTCCTCTCTCTGTCTCTCTCTCGCACCGTCTGTGTGTGTGTGTGTGTGTGTGTGTGTGGTCCGACTCTACTCCCACTCGGTTGTGCCTGGTGGCTTGGCGGTCAGGTCGTACAGCACGCGTGACACAAAAGGCAGCTGCTCGAGCGTCGTCACCATCTCGTCAAGTACAGACAAGGGCATGAGATCGCTGCCGGGCATCGCGGGCACACCCGTCATAAAGTCATTCGTCACAAATGTGCGCAGCACAATGCTGTGTGTGCGGCCAGAATCGTCCTCACTGTCTTGCGTCTTGTTGCGCGCGAAGCGCACTGGCAGCAGCACGACGGGCACCTGACTCAGCTTGCGCACAAGACCCTCGCGCAGCAAGATGCGGTTGACCACCTCGTCGGCGCAGCGCAGCTTGTCCAGCACGTCACGCGTCAGCAGCGTACGCGTCAGCGTTGTCGGTGACGTGTGTACGGCGTCACCAAAGAGAAACACAACGCGATTGATGGCGTGGGCACACTTTGGCACCGCACGCGCCAGCTCCGCGAGCGTCTGCCACTCCGTCGCGCTCGGCCGCCGACCGAGCGAGAGTGCCGCGGCGTACGCGTACGTGCGGCCATCGCCCTGCACACCCACAGTGCGCACCGGCAAGACGCACGATCGCAGCGGCATCGCACGTAGCGCCTGCTGCACCGCAGCGCGCAACACCACCGACGGCGCAAGCCGCGACGCCGCGTCGTCGTTGCTCGCCACACGCGCCACGTCGGCTGCGTGTGGAGCCGCCTTTGCCGTGTCGTCTTCGTCCGTCGCCACCGTCACCACCGCCGCGACGGCGCGCTCCGTCGCGGCAAAGGCGGCATCGCGGTACGGCGTACCATCGCTGCAGAGTACACGAATGGCCAGCCCCGGGCCAGGAAAGGGCTGCCGCTCGACGAGCGCGCGCGCGATGCCGAGTCGCGTGCCCAGCTCGCGCACCTCGTCCTTGTGATAGTCGCGCAGCGGCTCGAGGATGCGGCCGGCGTCGCGCAGCGCACGCACGAGGGTCGTGTCATTGTGGTGCGTCTTGATCGCGTCTGCGCGCTGGCTCGCGTAGTGCGAGCCCGACTCGATCAAGTCCGGACGCAGGGTGCCCTGCACAAGCAGCACACCCTCCGGTCGCAGGCCCAGCTCGCGAAAGACGTCATCGCAGACGGTCATGAATGTGTTGCCGATAATCTGCCGCTTCTCCTCCGGGTCAATCGTCTCGCACAGCTGCCGCGATGTGCGCGTCGTCGCCGTCGCCGTCGCGTCATTCTTCTTGGCCGTGAGCTGCGTCGTGGCGTGGGCAAAGCGCTCGACGGCGTCGACGTGGTGCACGTGCACCCCACACGCCCGCAGGGCGTCGACGACCTGCGCACTCTCGTCTTGTCGCATGAAACCGTGGTCAATGTGCACGCACACAACACGCTCCGGCCCGAGCGCCTTCATCAGCAGCACCGCACACACGGTGCTGTCGACGCCGCCCGAGGCAAGGCAGAGCACGTGCTCGGCGTGGGCGGCTTGCGCGCGAATGAGCCGCAGCGCCACCGCCTCGCGGTCGTCCGGTGCAAAGTCGAACGCGCACCCGCACTCGCGCAGAAAGTTCGTCAGCATGTCAAGGCCATGCGTTGTCAGCTCCACCTCGGGGTGGAACTGCACGCCGTAGAGCGGCCGCGTCGTGTGCTGCACCGCGGCGAGCAAACCCGCGTCGCTGACGGCGATGTGACGCAGATGCGGTCCAGCGTCGGTGACCGAGTCGCCGTGTGTCAGCAGCACCGACTCACTCTCTTGCAAGCCGCGGAAGAGCGGCGACGTCGTGTCCAGCTTGACTTGCTCTTGGCCGTCTTCGCGCACCGCACCCTTGGCGACGCAACCGCCAAACGCCTTGGCGAGCAGCTGCATACCGTAGCAAATGCCGAGCACAGGCTTGCCAACGTCAAACAAGTCGGCCGCGCACACCGGCGCGCCAGCGTCGTTGACCGAGCTCGGTCCGCCGCTGATCAGAATGCCCTTGAGCAGGGCGTCGTCGCGCAGTGTTGCCGTGGGTGTGTCGAGCGGGAGAATGACCGTGTCGACGCACAGCTGTCGCACTTTGCGATCAATGACTTTGCCATACTGCGAGCCTGCGTCGAGGATGGCGACGTACTCGCGCGTACGCTGCATAGCCTCGCCGTCGGCCATGTGTGCTCGCGGAGTGCGCACGCGTAACAAGGAAGTGAATGGCTCGAGTGCGCGCGTGCACACGGACACAGTCACACAAAGAGAGGCAGAGAAAACAGACACGCTGACGGAAAGAGAGAGTGCGAGAGAGCGAAACGGCGGCTGTGCAAAATGCAGAGCGCGACGTGAGCACAAAAACGCACGCTCGTCTGCAAGAGCAACTGCTCGTCTACTTCGTGCACTACATACACAAAAGTGTGTGTGTGTGTGTATGTGTGTGTGTGTGTGTGTCAATGTGCGCAAAGAATGCATGCATGCAAATGTGAAGAAAACACAAGCCACACACACACACATACCATGTTTGCTCGTTTACTCTTCATGCACTCATATTGCGCAGGCACGGCGTTTGCTTTGCGCAGAGCAGACTACCTCGTGACGACGTGCACGCGCAAGAAGCGACCGGCGAATGCCATGCCGTTCATGTTCGCCGCTGCCATGGTCGCGTCCTCGGCGTCTTCGTAGTGCACTCGCATCGCCGCGGATGCCGTCGATGACGCCTGCGCAATGACGCGGTAAGTGACAATCTCGCCAAATGACGCACACAACTGCAACAGCTCGTCGAGGTTGTACGCATCTGGCAGTCGACCAATGTGTATCTCCGTCATCTGCGTCACACACACACACACACAAACACACAAATACAAGAAAAGCAAGCACACAAGTACGACTAGACAGCAATACAAAGCAGCGTAGCGTAGTCGCACACACGCCGACACATGTACGATTATGTCGTTGTGTGTGCGTGTGCTTGTGCATGCAGCGTCTGTATAGACAACACACATCTACCAGTTCGTCTATCTGCCTTACACACACACACACACACACACACGTGCAGAGAGCGAGAGAGAGGGGTCTACAGTGGCAAGTATCTGTGTGCATGTATACGTGTGTGCGTGCATGTGTGTGTGTATGTAATTCGTGTTCGCATGTATGCTTGTGCGTGTATGTGTGTGTGTGTGGCGAGCTACACAGCGAGGCTGGTGCGCAGCTCGTCGAGTTGGCGTAGCAAGTCTGCCTCGACGCTGAGGCTTTGTGCCTCGTGCAGCAGCGCCGCCCATGCCGCCTTGCCATGCTCCGCCGCCTCCGCCTCTTCGCACAGCAGCGTGTGCTCGTGCTGCTTCGCCGCATAGGCGCGCTCCGCCTGCTCGCGCGCCCACGCCTGTGCCTCGGCCTCCATGTCGGCGGTCACGTCGTCGATGCGCTGCTGCAGCTCGCGCGTCTTCTGCTCGTGCGCGGCGGCCTCGCGCGGCAGCGCCGCCTCGGCCTTGGCAAGTACATCAAGCAGCTGCTGCTGCGCCTCGTTCCGCGCCAGCGCAAACGCGTCCAGGCGCTGCTGTGCCGCCGCATCACGCGCATCGGCATCGCGCAGCTGTGCCTGCACCGCCTCCTTGCGCGTGCGCAGTATGCGCGCATGCTCCTCGTTGCGCGCGCGACGCTCGTCGACTTTGCGCTGCAACTCGGCGCTCTCGTGCTCGATGCGCTGCAGCTCCTCCTGCTTGCTCGTTACTTGCGCAAGGATGCCGGCAATGGTCGTCGTGATCGTCTCCTTTTCGCTGTCCCACTGCTGCACCGACTGCGTGTGCTCCTTCTCGAGCGCGTGCAGGGCGTCGCGGCACTGCTCCAGCTCCTTGTTGCGCTCCTTCAGCTCATTGCTCAGCACACGCCAGCGTTGTATGAGTTCCTTGACTTGCGCACCGTCCATGGCGCGCTGTGCTTCGCCTCGTCGTCGTCGTCACGTTGCTCGCGTGCGCTCCTACACACACACACAAACACACACGTATATATATGTAACGAGCACAAAAAAGTAGACGAATGTGCAAAGGCGGCAGCAGCAGCAGGCGCACATGAATAGTGGAGCAGGCGTACCTCACCGCACGACACACACACACACACACGTGAATGTGTGACATACTTGCGTGATGGACATGCTAACTGTGCCCTTTCGCCACACACACACACACACACACACACACAAACACACACATATACCGGCACCAATACGCATACACACGACTGTGAGTGTGCAGACTTGCACATGTGTACTGCCGTGTACGCATATATGCTTGCATATGTGTCATTGTACTTGTGCACATGGGCACATACGTATGTGTATATGTATATACATGCGCGCATATTGTGTTTTACGTGCATGCGTACATACGTATACATATATATGTATATATGCATACACTGTCCACTGTCTTACACCAGCGCGCGCACACACACACACACACGTACACACACACATATATGCAGCAACACAACATTACGTAAGCGTGTGTATATGTGCATTTGTTGGTGTGATTATGTGTATATGTATGGACGCGTGCTTAGTTAGCAAGTTGTATAGCCACACATCGATACATGTATGTTTGCCCGTGCGTATGTGTGTGTGTGTATGTGTGTGTACGTATACACATGTGCGCACTTGTACATCACGTATCAGCATTTGTTGCACGTGCACATGAAAGCGTGTGCGCTTTCGTCCTATATATATATATATATATATACACGCCTACATGAAGACAAACGCAGATATGCCTGCACACACACACACGTGTGCCAATGAGCAAGTGCGGTTGCGTCGTGTACGTCATGATGTGTCGACGTGTAGCTGATCTTGCAGCTCAGTGATGCGCTTCACCGTGTCCTTGCGTCGCTGCTTCCACGCACCCTCGAGGCTTTGCAGGCCGTCGGTGCGAAACAGCAATCGCATGAGCGCCTCATAGTAGCCCTTGCGCTCCATTGCCGTCAGCGGCTGCGACATCCGCGCCGCCACGTCGCTCACCTCGTCGTCGAGCTCGACGAGGACGACGTGGTCAACGTTGCTGTACTCGCCCGAGGCAATGTACACGCGCGTGTCGTCACGAATGCCAAGATTGAACAGTCGATTGTCGAGCGTGTCAGGCAGTGCCTTGCCCTGATAGACAATCGTCGCATCGCCGGCCACCTCGGGTACTGCCGCCACCACCGCAAGCAGCAAGTCACCCACCGATGCGTCGCCGCCCACCGTCACGTGCACACGACGTCGCAGTGCAGGTAGCACACACTCGATCGACAGCGACAGGCGTGGTCGTGGTGTTGTGCTCTGTGATGTTGTCGCTGCTGCGGTGGCGGTGGCGAGTGACACACCAGCACCACCTTGCTCCGCATCACTCACGGCGGCCTGCGCGCTGCTCTGCGGCCGCGACGACGGCGAGCGCGTCGACACGTCGCGACCGCTCGCAGGCCGCTGCAGCGGCTGCAAAGGCGGCGACGAAGTCGACGACAGCGCCGCATCGTCGCCATCGCCATGTCGCCGCCTGCGCACGTGTGTGGTTGTTGGCCCCGACGCTGCCGCGGCCGTTGCAGGCGCAGCAGCCACACTCCCTGTAACACTCGTCGCCCCAGCATCGCCACGCAATCGTCGCAACGACTGTTGCTGCTGCTGCTGCTGCTGTTGCTGCTGCTGTGAAGGTGACGAGGACGACGACGACGAGGACGACGGCGGTCGTGGTGATGCGGTGCGCACCGCCGCGACGTGGTGGCGGCTGTCGTCACGACTCCCCATCGCTGTCACCGCGGCACCGTCACGGTCGTCGTATCGATTGTTGTTGTTGTTGTAGCCATAGTAGTTGCTGCCAGCGCCCGTCACGTCTGCGCGTCGACTGTTGCTGCTGCTCCTGCTGTCATTCGCGCCACCACCACGTCCCCTGCCGTCGGACGTGGCACTGCTGCCACCCTCGACGCCCTCCTTGCCGCTGCGGCTCGCGCTGCGTGTGTGCACAGCTGTCGTGTGCATCGGTGCACCCGCCCCCGCCGCCGCACCCGCTGCTGCTGCTGCTTCTGCCGCAGATGACGACAAAGGCACAGATGCTGGCGGCGTGCGGTGCGCCGCTGTTGTGGTGGACGTTTGCAGCGACGGCGGTGCTAATGTGCTCTGCAGCGGTGACGCTTGCGCACTCGTGCGGCTGGGCGAGCGGCTGGCTGTTGCTGTGCCGTGTGTCTCGTAGCGCTGCGTCCCGCCGTGCAGCGACGCAGACGGCGAGGCAGTATGTGACGGCCGGTGTGCTTGTGGCGCTGCGGGTGGCGACGGCGTCGCCGACTGCGGCTGCGACGTGAGTTGTGTGTGCGCGTGTGGCTGGTAGTACAATGGTTGCTGCTGATACGGTTGTGCTGCTGCTGCTGCTTGTCGTGTGGTGCCGCGGTAGGCGGACTGTTGCTGCGACAACGACTGCTGTGACGGTGGCAGCGGTGAGGCGTGGCGGGCTTGTGCGTAGCGTGGTGCGTACGCAGCCATCATGTTGCTACTACTGCTGTTGCCGCTTACGCCACCGCCGATGCTGTACACGTCATCGGGTGTGGCAAGGAGCAAGGAGCCGTAGGGGTAGGCGTTGACGTAGGTATTGTCCGCCGCCGCGGACCCATTGTACAGCAGACAGGTGTTGGCAGGATAGTGATAGTCATTGATGAAGAAGGCTCGCAAGTCGCCAACGGTGCAGGTAGGAGGCAGTGCCAAGTTGATCGTCTCACCACGCCGTGACCGAATCTGTGCCGTCACCGTCTCTGGCAAGTTGACGTACGCCATGGCGTGCGTCACTACAAGATACACGCCTACGCCTGCAGACACACACACGCAAGGGTGTCGTCGTCAATGCGCACCCGAAGGCGTATGTATATATATGTGTATGTGTGTATGTGTGTGTGTATATATATGTATATATGTGTGTGTGTGTGTTTCTGTCCGCGCTGCGTGTGTATGTATGTGTGTACCTGACAGTGAGCACGACAAGACAAGAACGAGCCTGTACACACGCAGACAAGTACGCGCGACCGTACACACACACACACACACACACGCACACATATATATATATATATACGCATACACACGCAAACATACACGTAGGCGGACAGGTGCTGTGCTCGCGCGGCACTAGCGCAACGCGGCGTACTGCAGTGGCCTGCCAGGCTGACGAAGCACCTTCGCGTGGCGTGCCATGACGCGCTCGACGTCGTCGCCGCTGTCAAGCAGCGGGGTAATGTATGCGTGCATTTGTTGTGCGTCGCACGGCAGCGTGCCGAGGCCCAGCAGCACCGCCACGCGCGCAGCAACATCGGCGACGAGGCTGCGCTGTGGCAGCCACCACACCGTCGCACGCTGCGCAGTGCGGCCTGCATCGGCCCACTGACAAAACACATGTCCCGCGAGCAAACACAGTCGCCCCATCATCGTCGCTGTGCTCGTCGTCGTCGTGTCTGGCGTGTCGGTAGGCACGTGACGTGATTGCGTCGTGCGTGCAGCCGTGTGCACTTGTTGTTGTAGTGGTGGTGGTGGCGGCATGTTCGTCACCGTGTCCTTGTCCTTTGCGTACCGCAGCGCCTGCGTGAGCAGCGACGGCGGCATCTGCGCACGCCACGCCGCGTCAAACACGTCAAACGGCAGCGACACGGCCTCCGTCATCACCGCGTGCGCGCACGTGCGACTGTTGCCGTTGCTGCTGCCACCGTCACGTCCGCCCCACGCGCTCCCGCCACGTCCATCACCGTCGCGCGGCGCCGCGGCACGCCCATGTGACGCCCCGCACACGGCACACGACAACGTACGCGTCACCGCGGCCGTGTGTGTGTCAAAAACGTAGCCGGCGAGGCCGACAACGGTGTCGTGCGCGGCGAGCACGCCGCACCACAGCAGCGACCGTGCCACGCCACCCTCGCCCGCGCGCCGCCTCGACGTCTCGGCCGTCTCGTGTGGTGCGCCGTCGGCACAGCGTGTCGTGGTGTTGTTGCCGCTGTTGTCACTGGCGTCATCGCCGCCGTAGCAACGCCGTACTGCACGCACGACAACACGTGGATAGGCCGTGGGGCACAAGTGCGTCTCAAGCAACTGCCATGACGTGTCTGCGGCACCGTCGTGCGCGGCAACAGCAGTAGCAGCAGCAGTCGCGGTGACTGCAACGCTGCTCGGCATCGCGTCATCGTCACCCGCGCCGTCGTCGTCGCGCATCGTGCTTGACCGCATGGCAGCAGAGCCATCACACGACGCCGTCACCTCGCCTGTTGTCATTGTCGTCATCGTCGTTGTCGTTGTCGTCGTCGTCGTCAGGGACGTTGTGTGCACATAGGCAACAATGGCACGCAGTACCTCGCGCAGCAGCGCAGGAGGCAGCAGTCGCACACGGCCGCGATGCACCACCGCGCCTTCGCGCGTCAACGCGGCGGCCACGTCACGCGGACTGCAGGCACACAGTGACGCCCATTGACGAAAGCGCAGCGGCTGCGTCCATGCGGCACGCGTACGCGCACCGCCGTGACGGCGGCTGTTGTCGCTTCGGCTCTCGCTGCCAGCATCGTCGGCCTTGTCTGCTGTGACGTGTTTTTGTTGCGTGGCAGCACGCGTCGTGCTCGTGTCGACGCCGTCGCTGTCACACGCCCACGTGTCATGTGCGACGAGCTCGTCGAGCGTCACATAGTGGTGGTGGCGGTGGTGCACGCACGCGGACGTATTCGCCGTTACCTGTGTGTCTTGATTGTGTGCGTGTGTAGACGGCAACGACGACAGCAACAGCAGCGGCGCCGCCACGGCGTCACCGCGGCGTCGTGTTGGCTGCAGGTCAAATGTCCGCGTCACGGCCGCCAGCACGAGCACGTCACCGTCCGCTACCGTCTTGCTAAAGCTGTTGTTGTTGCGATTGTCCTCGTCGGCAGCCGCGTCGCGTGTGCTCGCCGCCGCCGCACGTGCGCTGCCCTCGTAGCAGCCCTGCTGCTGTTGCTGCTGCCGCCGCTGCTGCACAATGAGTTGGGTGTGAAAGTATTCGATGCGGCGTACGGTCAGCGTGTCGCATGTGTTGTACGCCACCAATCGACCATCACACTCACGCATGACCAGTTGCAGTGTCGCCTTGTGTGTCGTGTGGCGGCTGTCATCGGCGTCGTCGGCACGGCAGTCTGTTGCAGCAGAGCTGCGCGTCCGCTTGCGCGCCGTGTGTTGCGCGTCCGTCGCGGCAGTCACGGCGGGCTGCAGTGCGCGCCGCAGCCATGCCTCGTCGACAGCAAGCAGGCGATAGGCGTCACTGCGCAGTGCCGTGTAGTCGAGCAAAACACGCGGCATAGCTGGCTACGCACCCATGCATACTCGACACGGCAGTGACAGGCAAGAAGCAATGTCGTCGTCTATGTGTATGTGTGTGTGTGTGTACGTCTGACATGTCGAAACAAGTGTAGGTGTACGCGAGAGCAAGAATAAAAGGCACTGCAGTGTTACAATACTGCACAGACACACACACACACACACACACACAAAGTGCGCGAGTGAGAGCGTGAGAGCAAGACACATACACAAACAGGCACGTACATAGGTGCCGTGAGCACACGTGCACCAATATTGCACGCACCGACACACACATATATACACACACACACATGCAGGTGCATATACATATTGTAAGAGTGAGTGAAAGTCGTGAGGACGGCACAAGGTATCTGCACGCGCATCTGCGTACGCATACAAATACAGACACACAAACATATATGTGTACATATACAACGCGTCAAGCCTGCACGTGAACATACACACGTACACACATACAGTCGCGTATACAACGTAAACGCACACACACACACACACATACATGCACACACTTACACATTAGCCACAACTTATTGGCGGACTACACGCAGTGACATGCACGTGCGTTGCAAGCACAACAAACGCAAATTTACACATATACATACACAATACACAAACACATGCACAATACTCATGCACGTATATAAACAGACAAGCACACCAAACAGGCCAGCCGACGCTAACGTCATTATTGTATCACATTCCTTGTAGTCTTATACGCATGCACGCCAGCGTCAACAACGACAATGTATACACACACACACACACACACACAAACACACACACACACATGTCTGCGTGTGTGCCGCTTACACTCTCTCCTCCACTCTCCCTGTCCTTCTCACTTTGCCAACACATGTACATACACAGAGAGGTTGCGCACGATATGTAAAAAACGAGCACGCAACAACATATCGACGACGACAAGATGAAGAATGCATGCATCCGCTTGCGTACAGCGACACGACATACAGGTACGCGTGTATACTTATGACGGCGACCCACACATCCACACGCCTACATACACGCACGCGTGTACACACACACATATATATATATATATATACAGATACACGCGCACACGCGCAGATGAACACAACGGTCACTTACACACTGTGTGTGCGTGTGTGTGTGTGTGTGAAAGCGCCTGTGTGTGTATACATATCTATACACACCGCAGCCACCTGCACAGCAAAAGTGTATGATATGTCACATGCTCCAAGGCATGCAAAAACGAACACAGCAGCAGCAGCACTCGTCAACGTGTACATGTCGTGCGACCACCGCTGCACACATGCACGTGTTTCTATCATTGTGTCAGTGTTCATGTATGCGTATGCGCATGTGTGTGTGTGTGTGTGTGTGTGTGTGTGTATGTGTGTGTGCTCTTGTATGTACGTGTACGTTCGTGTAAACGTGTGTACGTGCACGCTTGCGCGCGTGGCAGAAAGTGAATGCCTAGGGCACGCACGCATGCACATCATACGATCGTTGTTACTCGTTCACAGCCACCATCATCGTCGCCACCACCAACACTGACCGTACACAAGCACAAACACACACGCGCGCAAATATGCTTGCATATGCACAATAATACGCAGGCGTACACACACACACACACTCGCTTCTCTGACACAGACCTTTTACACTGCAGTTGCATGTGCATACAGTCACAAAATACTGCCAGAAGCTCTGTGTGTGCATGTGTGTGTGCATGTGTGCTGCTGACGATGTGCAGCGCACATGCACAACAATAACAGCGACAATGCAACAGCAGCGTAAGCAACAAGTGGCTCGCGTCGTAGCATGACTCGAGCGTGCGCGACGTCACGAGCGCTTGTTGCTGCACGCATATAACAATACATGCGCATACCCCCTTGCGCACACATCTTGACACAAACACATACGCATATACATACATATACGATGTAACGCATGCACATACACGTAACCACATACACGCACACATTGGTGCATGCATGTTTGCGCACGAAAGCGTCCCTTTCTCTTTCTCTGTGTGTGTGGGCATGTGTGTCATTGTACTTTCGTAGCAGTCACGCGGCTCGCTCTCTGCGTCTGTTAATGTGTGTGTGTGTGTCACTGTATGTGTTTCTGCGAGGAGGAAAGAGAGTGTACTTGTATGCTTGTATGTATGTAGCTATAGCGGGGGTGCGAGGATTACTGCGCAAGACGGGCAAGGGAGATGATGGCGTGCAGAGAGAAGGCGAGTGCTGGTGGACAGAGAAAAACAAACAAACAGAGTGACAGTGTGTGTGCGCGCGCAAGAGAGCGAGAGCGACGGAGAGAGTGACGGAACAACAAGTGGTGTCTGTCTCTGTGTGTGTGTGTGTGTGGAAAGTGTTTGTGCTCACATGTTTATGTACATGTTTGTGTACCCGCATGTATATGTACGTGTGTGTGTAGAGTTGAATGCATGTCTGCACGATGACCACACAAAAGGGCAGAGTAGGAACGCGTACATAGATGCACACACACACACACACGCATACACACGCACATGTTCAGAGTAGGATAGTGAATGTACGCAGATAACTTGCCGACCAACCCATGCCGATGACGTATGCGCGTGTGTGTGCGTGCGTGCAGCATAGCGCACGTGCACGTGTATGTGCGGTGTATGTGTGTATGTATGTGTATGTGTACAGAGCAGAATACTGTGCAATGTACACACAAACATACACACACACAAACACATCTTCACACACAAACACAAATAACAACACGTCACACACACACACACACACACACACACACACACACACACAGCAACACGCACTATACATTCATTCGAGCAGGCATACTTGACAACACACACACACAACATTTGTCTCTTTGTGTCACATATGCACAAACATGTACATGTATATGCACTTGTACGCTCGTCTGTGCTGGCCCTTTGCTTACTTCTGTAGTTAAGTACAAACACACACACACACACACACACACACACACACACGGGCGTGTGCGCATTGCGCTGTCGACTAACAACGCAGTCTTGTACAACGACAGCACGGTGGCATGCTTGCGTTGCTCGACATCTACGCACGTATACACACACACACACACACACAGACACACACGTACATACACACACATACACCCACTTATGTATACTTATAGTCTTTTGTTCACCCGACTGTCACCAGCATGCCATGACGTGCTAGTTTGTGCGTGTGCTCTTGTGCACACGCAAGCACACACACGCACACGCGCAAACATGTCTGCGATGACTACTGCAGCGAGGACGTGTCAGCGTATGGGTTATTGCTGAACGAGTTCTGTCGCGTTGGCGGATTGGTGCAGTGTGACTGCTGGCCTGACAGAGGACGCAGCAGCGGTGCCGGGCCACCACCTGCGCGGCTGCCACTACCACCACCGTCCTCGGCCAAGTTGCCAAAGCTGCGCACTGACGCCATGAGAGTAGAGCGCACACCCGCGAAGCTGCTCGAGGCAGAGTTGCCCATGAACGAGCACGCGCCCGCGTGCGAGTTGCCCGCCACGTACGGCAAGCTACCTGTCGCAACAAGGCCGTGTGTGTTGCGCGGGCGCTGACTTGGCACGCCCGCACCACCGCCCATGCTCTGCGCTTGTGCTCCGTCGCCAAACGCAGCGGCACCCGATACAGCAGCGCCACCGCCACACACCGCGCCTGTGCCATTGCTGTAGTGCGTCTGGTGATAGCTGGTGCTGCCACCATTGTTGTTGCCATTGCTTGGCTGGTACATGTTGCTACTACTCGTCATCGACGACGACGCCTGTGCAAACGGCTGTTGCTGTTGCTGTTGTTGCTGTTGCTGTTGTTCTGTATATGTGGCCGACCACGACCCACCCTGCTGATACGACGCGGCACTGCCGCCGTAGCTATTGTGGCTGTGGTGACGGTGACCGTGGTGGTGGTGGTGGTTGTGATGGTGATGGTCGACAAGCTGTGCAATGTCCGTCTCGCGACAAATGTGCAGAAAGTTGCACTCGTCACCAAAGCGGCACATGCCTTTGCGGTGCTCACGACACACGCGCGAGACGGGTGCGCGCAGGTGCATCGCACCACCGCTTTCCTTGTACAAGCCCCACAAGTAGCTTGTCGGGCAGAGCGACGACAGCGCTACCACCACCGATGGCGGTGCAGGCTGCTGATGCTGTTGTTGTTGCTGCTGTGCAGCTGCACAGTTGCCGCCACTGCACGCCGAGCACGGTACAAGATGCCGCATCGGCGTGTAGCGGCCCGACGGCGCCTGCCCGTGTGACTGCCCCGCATACGACGACGCCGACCCCAACATCGACGCTGCAGCCGCGCCGTCACGTGCGTTGCCGTTCGCGTGTGTGCTCAGGTCACCCACCGAGGTGCAGCGCGACGTCATGGCGCTGACCGACGCACCGTCGTGCATACTGCGCTCACACGCCACCGCCGCCGCCGCGTCTACGTTCTCCGCTACCGAGGCCACTCTGCCACACATTTTGCCCGAGCCGTGGCACGCTGCACACACAAAGCTGCTATTGTTGCTGCTGCTACCGCCACCGCCATTGCCATTGCCGTGGCTGTTGCTGTGTTGGTGGTGGCTGCATGTGCACATCATCATCGTCGCGTGCGCGTCACCACGCTCACCGCCGACGTTACCGCGGCCACCACCACCACCAGCCGCCGCCGCCGCCGCCACGGCCGCGCCACTACCCTCGAGCGTCAACGTCAGACCTAGCGGAAAACCTTCATAGTTGCACGGTGCACCGTGTACGTGACAGCACGACGGCGTCTGCAGCGCCTCGACGCGCAGCTGCTGCACCACCGCAGGGTCCGCGTGCACCTGAAAGCATCGCTGTCCTTGTCGACAGCGACCTTCCAGGTAGAGCCGGCACAGCCCCGGCACGAGGCCGTCGTCCTCCATTGCCTGTGTCGGCACCACCGCACTCATCGGCACCTTCAGCTTCGTGCTGAGATGGTCAATCGCGTACACGTAGGGTGCAGGACCGGTGTTGGCCGCCGCCGCGAGTCCGGCGGCGCTTCGCGTGACACGACAGCGTATTGGTGCCGCGCGCAGAGGCTGCAGCAGCGCCGCACCGCCGTGCAAGGATGTGGTGGTGCTCGTCCCGAGCAACGGCGCCGTCATCACAGACGTGTTGAAGGATGACGAGGAGCGCGCATCGTAGCCATAGTCATAGGACGCGTGCATGGTGCGGTGGTGGCTGTGCGTGTGCAGTTGTGTGACTGCGTGTGTTTGTGTAGTGTGCGTGTATGTGTGTGTGTGTGTGTTGTGCGCGTCAATATGTATGTGTCAGTGCCTGTACAATACGTTGCGTAACGTCGATTGTTTGTACGTGTATGTATATATATATACTTGTATGTGTGCGTATGCTAGTATGTTGTTTGTTTGCGTGTACCCGTATGTGTATTGCCTACGTGTGTGCCCGCGTAGCTTGTACGTAAACGTATAGTGCTGTCAGCGTATGTCTGTCGAGGTAACCGATGGCGTTGGTGCAGGGGCGTGCAGGCGGGTGAAACTACTCGTAGTGCAAGTGTGTGTGTGTTAGGCTGTCAAGGCGTGATGTCGGCGCGTATGTACGTGTATGTGTGTGTGTACGTGCAGTGGCGTATATGACAATATGTATATATGTACGATCGTGTATGCGACACTTGTCAAGTGTCGACAAACACACAGATACGCGCACACACACACAGTGAGAGACCGACAAACACCACGCTGCTGTACAGGCGAAAGGTGCCTGTGTATGTGTGCACGCAGACAGACGCACCGAAAGAGAGAGATGCGCAAGAAGGTGAATGCGGTGTGGTCAATCGTGTATATTCACTTTACGTAATATGCAACGCACTGGGCTGGTCTGCTCAGTCACGTCGTCTACTTCACTCGCGGTATGGGTTGCATGTACAACGTACAATGTGTATATACACATGTACGTAGGCATATGTGTTTGTGTGTGTGTGCAGAAACAACAAGACGGCAAGGCACATGCAGTGCGTGACAGGTGGCAAAGAAAGCACACAAGCATGCATACGTGTACGTGTTTGTCAGCACAGTCGCTCATGTATGCGTGTGCTT
Source organism: Trypanosomatidae sp. Fi-14 (assembly GCA_023091115.2). Classification (NCBI taxonomy): domain Eukaryota; phylum Euglenozoa; class Kinetoplastea; order Trypanosomatida; family Trypanosomatidae; species Trypanosomatidae sp. Fi-14. The sequence continues at coordinate 68,216 of JAKVQF020000937.1, read as the reverse complement.
GTGTGCATCTGTACTTTCGACCCCATCTATGCATTGTGCGTACAAATACACACGTAAAAAAATCTGTATGTATATGTGTGTGTTTGTGTGTGTATTTGTATGTGTATGTGTGTGTGTGTGTACTTGTTTGTATGTGTGTGTGTGTGTCTGTGTCTACGTGTATATACACACACATACGTACACACACACCTGTACAGACACACACACACATACATACATACATATGATATGCGTCTATGTCTTGTGCCACACGCGCTCACACATATATACGCAAGCGTGTGTGTATGTGCTTGTGCAGTTTACGTACACAGTGGTGCCAGCGGCGCATCGTTGGCGTAGGCACGTCGCAGTCGGCGGTGGTGTATAAGCATCGCCGCGAGCTTGTGGTGCTGCTCCGAGGATGTGCAGTTGTGCAGCGCCGCGAGGGCAGTGGCACAGCGCAGGAGGGCGGCGTGCACATAGCGCGTGTCACGCACACAGTCCTTGCGCGCGTGCGTCAGCGTATGCGACCACAGCACGGCGAGCTGATCGAGCAGCACCGTGCTCGCCGCAATGCGCAACACCTGCTGTACGGCGTGTCGGCGGAACACCTGTGCCGTGTGTGTGCACTCGCCCGCCACATCACGCACCGCCGCGCGCAGCTGCGACACGAGCGCGGCATGACGTCGCAACAGCAGGTAGCGCCGTGGCAGGTCACTGTGCGCAAAGGGCGCGTCGTCCGCCGTGGTCGCTCGCGCTGCGTGCATTGCCGTCTTTGTTGTAGCTGTCGTCGTCGTCGTTGCTGCTGTGACGGCAGAAGAGCGATGGCACCGCAACACCTTGACGACCACGACAGACGACAAGGGCGACGACGACGGTGGTGGTGCTGCGGTGGCTATGGTGGTGGTGGTCGTCGTCGTCGCTGAGGTGGTGGTGACGCCTACACACGGAGCACCGGCAGCGGGGCTGATGGCGGTGGCGGCGCTCGCGGCCGCGTCGCGCCGCACACTACGTCGCCTGCGGCCAATGATCGTCGCGAGCAGTGAGCGTTGCGGAGTAGTGGCATTGGTGGCGGTCGTTGTTGTGTTGCGCCCAGAGTTGGGTGGAGGTGGTGTTGCTGCCGCCGTCGCATTCACGGCAGCGGCGTACGCACACACGGGTGAGGTGTTGCCAGCAATGTATGCCTCGTCAAGCAGACTGCCCGCACGCAGCGGCAGTGCACCTGATGACAACGACGACAGTGGCGCGACGGCGTAGCCAACGCACCACACCGTCGTTTGCGCCGTCGTCTCGCCGTGCACGCAGACCGAGTCGGTCGTCTCGTAGCAGCACTCGATGCACAGCACGTCGCTGGCGCAGCCGCGCAGCTGCAGCGTCACGGCAGCCACGTCATCCTCGTCGTGGCCGTGCCGCAGTGGCACTGTCGCCGTTGTGCACGAGTCAAAGGCGTCGTCGTGGGCAAACCGCCACGTCAGCGTCACTGCTCGTCGCGCCGCCGCACTCGCCGCGTCGCCGCCATTGCCACTGCCGCAGCAGCTGCTGCACGCATCACTGTCGTCATCGTCGTCCTCGTTGTTGCCGCTGTTGTTGTTCACGTCGCGCGCACACACCGCCCCGTGCGACAGCGCCACTGTGCCACACTGCGGTGACAGCTGCTGCTGCTGTTGTTGTCCGCCAAGTCGCTGTGCGGACGACGCGTGCTGCTTGTTCTTTTGCAATGGTTGCTGTTGTGTGTGTTGTGTTGCCTTCACTCGACCAACAGGCACGCGTACGGCGGGCAAAAATACACCGCGGCGCGTCACTACACTGACGAGACAAAAGCAGCACGACGAGGACGAGGACGAGGACGAGGACGAGGAGGACGAGGACACGTGTTGACGTGCATGAGGCTGCGACGACAACAACGACGGCTGCAGCTGCGCTTTGCACAGCGCCACATCCGCAATGACAACTGCCTCAGCGTCATTGCAGCCACCACCGCCAGTGTTGTTGTTGTTGTGTGACTGACAGTTGCCGCACACAGACGCGCCGTCGTGTGCACCGCGCACCACCACGAGTGCAGCACCACCAGCAGCAGCAGCAGTGATCGTGGTAGCTGTATGGGTAGTGTTCACTGTGCGAGACGAGTGCGGTGGTGGTGCCGCGTAGACAGCCGTCGCCGACGGCGCTGTCATGGCGCACCTGTCATCTGCAAAGCATACGCCATTGGCCGTCGTCGGCGGCACGACGTTGCGTGCGCGCTTGTCGAGTGTGTTGCGCGTCGTCTGCAGCGCCGACTCGACGCCGACGACGTCGCGCGCCGGCGTCGTCATCGGCGTCGGCCACGAACACAGTCCGCCGCTCATCGCCACCGCGTCGTCGTCGTGGCGACGACGGCAGCTGCCGCCGCCGTCGCTTGTGTCGCGTGTGCGTCGGCGCGCCACATACGCAGCCACGTACGACGCAGGATCATACAGCGTGCGAAACAGATTGAGCACGAACAAGGAACGGCAGCGATGTGGTGGTGGTGGTGTCGCATCGCGGCGGTGGTCGTCGCACGCAGCTGCCACGCGGCCGTCGCCGCTGCCGCTCTCCTCGACGGGCGCGAGCAGTGCGCGTACGACGTGGGGGTACTGCACCGCCGCCGTCGTGTGCGCACTCGTCACCGTGTACGACTGAACGAGCAGACACACATACATCGCCGCCTCCACACACACGCGCAGCGCCGTCGCGTCTGCTTCGTGAAAAACGGCACCGCACACGGCGCGATCGGCAATGCGCACAACGCCGTCCGTCGCCGACCACGACACGGTGGGCAAGGCGCGCTCGCGCGGCGGTGTGGTGGTGGTGCTGCTGCACGCATGCCGTGTCGCTGTCGTTGTCGTGGCTGTGGCTGTGGCTGTGGCTGTGGCTGTGGCTGCTGCTGCTTCGTCTTGCTGCTGTTGCATTGCATGCTGCTCCTTGAGCGCCACGAGGCGACACACATCGATGCGGCAACGCGTGTGCGTCGCAGGCGCCGTGGGCGTAGCCTTGGCCCGTGTGTATGTCGTCTCGCTCTGCGGTGTCATGGTGAACACGCCATCATCGTCGTCGTTGTTGTTGTTGTTTGTGTCTGCCGCAGACGGCATCATCGCCTGCGGCACGTCAAGCAACAACACCACGCGACCGTCGTGCGCACCCACGTCGACGCGTACACCACCCACAAGCGGCGCACTCGCCACGACACCGAGGCGACGCAGCAGCACAACGACATCGGCGAGCGGCAGCTCGCCGTGGCGATGTGGGTCGTGTGCGAGGAACACGCGCACCGCACACACGCGCACGCGCGCCGTCACACACGCATCGAGCAGCATCGCCACGACGCCGCGGGGCAGCGGTGACGCGGCGTGTCGCGTCGTTGTCGACGTCGACGTCGACGACGGCACGACAATGTGCGCGAGGGCGTGTTGTCGCTCGACGTGCGTCAGTCGTAGCACGCCAAGGGCCACACGCACAAAGCGACGACTGTAGTGATGCAGCGGTGTGTAGGTGAAGTGTGCGCGTGTGTGTCGTGTGTGGTGCACGCGCGCCGCATCACACCGCAGCGGCAGCCGCGGACCACCACCACCGCGGCAGTGACTGCTGCTGCTGTTGCCGCCAAAGAGACGACGCTGACGCGCCACCACCTCGCGCGACTGCAGATGCGGCAGTGTCGCCGACTGCACCGTCGCCGCAGACACACACGTCGCCGCCGTCTGCGTCGTCGTCGTCATCATCATCATCAACACGTCACCGTCGGCTGCCACACAACAGCCACCACCGTCGTGCGGCCTCACCGCAACCGCCGACGATGTCGTGTGCGTTGCCGCGTCTCGTGGCGGCAGCGGCGACGCCGCGAGCAGCGAGGGCTGCACTTGTGTACAGAGAGTCGGCATGCAACGCCACATCGCCACCGCCTCCTCGTGCTGCTGCAGCTGCGACAGCGCATCCAGGTAGCGCTCGAGGACGTCGTGCGGCGACGACGCCGCGATCACGCACGACGGCGGCCGTGCTGGCAGCGACTGCGCGTGTGCCGCCATCAGTTCCTCTTCCGTGGAGGTGCGCAACGCCACCACGTCACGCGTCACACGCACGGCAGCGGCGACGACGGCGGCGTCGCTCACCCGCGTGGCCGTCGTGTCTGCGGCACTGCTGTCGCTGTAGCTGTAACTGTAGCCGTCGCTGTCGCCGTAGGACGTCCCACTGCCGCCACTCGCACGGTACGACGACGTGTACGAGAACGACGACGACGACGAGGACGATGAGGACACGCCGGCGTGCGTGACGGCAGCCGCCGCCTTGACATCCCTCGTCGACGCCGTGTCGCTGCTGCTGCCGCTGCTGCTGCTGTACGCGCTGTAGCTGCTGTACGAGTACGCCCTCTTGTCGCCATCCGTGTACGTACGGCGATGACTGCTGCTGCTGCTATAGCTGCTGCTGCCGGTGTAGTTGCTGCTGCTGTAGCTGTATGGCGTCGTACCAGTCAATGACGACGAGGGCGTGGCGGCTTGCACGCCGCCGTCGCCATCGTGTGCGCGCACGTTGCTTGCGTGTGCGACGTCGCCGCCGTCGCCTTGTGGCGGTGTGGCGGACGATGACGTGTAGGACGACGTCGTGTACGATGGCGTCTGTGCCGCCGCTGCGACGGCGGCAACGTCGCTGCTTGCCGTGTACGACGACGAGTACGCATACGTGTACGAGCTGCGCGCGCTGCTACTGTTGCTGTCGTGTTGTGACGACGTCGACGCGGTGTGTTTACGCGCACGTGACGCTGCAGCGGCTGCTGCTGGTGGTGGTGGTGGTGGTGTAGTTGTGTTGGCGGTTGTGATACTAGTTGTAGTGGGTGGTGCTGGTGCTGCTGGTGGTAGTGCAGATGACAGTGTACGTGGTGGTCGTGGCGGCTGTGCCGCTGCGTCGACATTGTCGTCGTCGCTACTGCTGTAGCTGCTGTAGCTGCCATCGTAGGACGAGTACGACGACAATGATGATGATGTGCTGCGACTGCGGTGATTGCTTGCAGGTTGACGAGCTGGCTGTGTCGTAGCCGTCACATCGACGTTTGCCGCAGCGGTGCGCAAGGACGACGACGACGGCGGTGGTGGCGGATGCGTAGATGTGTTGGCGGCCGGCGTCCGCACAGACGACGACGTCCTCTCGTACGACGAGTACGACGAGTACGACGAGGAGGCGTCGTCGCTGCTGTAGTCTGCGTCGTCGTGTGCATGCTGCGCGCCCGCCATGGTCGCTGCAGTAGCACGTGGCAGCGACGCCGCCGTCACCGCCGTCGTTGGCGTTACAGCTGCACCTGCGAGCTGTGCCTTGCCAACACGCGTCGACGGCGGCGGTGACACGCTTGCCTCGCTGTCGCTGTCGCTGTAACTGTAGCTGTAGCTGTTGGCGTCACCCGTGTGCGTCCGTGACGACGCGTTCTCATTCGCATCACTGTGTGTATAAGCAGAGGACGAGTAGTCGGCCGAGCCGTGTGATGACCTTGTCGTCATGAGTGCTGTCGTGTACGGTGTCGCCTGCAACAGTGCACAATATCGTCACAAGTACACACGCACACACAAATGGTGTCTATGTATATGTGTGTATGTGTATGTGTATGTGTAGGTGTACGTGTGTGTGTATATGTACTTGTGTGTGTATGTGTATGTGTGTGCGCTCTACGTTTTCCGTCGCTCGCACTCTCTCTCTATGGCTACCACAGGCAAACAGGCAAACGCAACGCCGACATGCATACGCAACAAACGAAAAACACAATCGAACACGTCATGCTGCAAGTGTGTGTGTGTGTGTTTGCTCATCGCGCGTCACCTCGCATCACACCGACAAACTGCGTGCCATTGTGTATAGAAGAGTATGTGCCTGTGCGCACGTGTGTGCGTGTGCTTTTGTATATGTGTGTACACGAGCATATGTATATGTATGTATATGTGTGTGTATATGTGTGTGTGTGTATATATGTGTGTATATGTGTGTATAAACAGATGCGTGCGCACTTGTATGTATAGATGCATACTCGCACACATAGACAAGCCCATGTGCTTGCATGTATGTGTATGTGTGTGTGTGTGTGTGTGTCATGCAAGCATAACGAAAGAACATGCTCGTGTACTTACCCCTCCTTCGCCGCCCGCACGACGTCACTGCGCGTTCCTTCGCTACACACACACGTGCGTGTATATATAGAGATAGAGAGAGAGGTCGAGGCGCATAACAGACACACGCATCTGTGCGCACAGGCGCCATTGTCATCGTGCACACGAGAAAACAACAAGCAACAAAACAAAAAGATTGAGTGCCACGCATGCGTGCTCGGCAACAGAATGCGTATGCTACAACGCGTACACAACTACACACACAGATACACACACACACAGAGACGCACACACAAATGCATATGTACACAGCGACAGACAAGTAGTATTGTCTTTCCTGCACACATGCGCGTGAGATGTATAGAGCAACGCCGCAACGCCGTCGTCACCGTCGCGCACGCTGCGCAACACACAAAAAACAATGTGTGCACGTGTATATATCTGTGTTGTCCTCTCTCTCTCTGTGTATGTATGCGTATATACACACACTCACAGGCATGCATATACACACAGAGTTACATACACGTGCATTTGTGTACACATGCGCACTTGTGGCCAGCGTCAACCGATGCATAAGCAAGAATGCACAACAGTAGCAGAGTGGGAGTGTATACGCACACGTATATACGCTTCTGTGTGCATGTGTATGTGCGACGTAGTGACAAAACACGTGCGCACGTACATGTGGACAGACAACGGCAAGAGTAAGAGGCGCTTGTGCATGCATGTGTGTGTGTGTGTGTTATGTGCATGCTGCTTGACAAACATACACACAACACCACACAAGCACACGCTGCAAGATTGCACGCACTGCACTCGCTTGCACAAGAGAACATGCATACACGCACACAAGACTACAAGTAGCGCAGCTGGGCGTTGTTGTTGTTGTTGTTGTTGTTGCCATGAATGTTGTCGCTGTTGTGGTGGTCGTAGTTGCGGTTGTTGTTGTTGTTACTGTCGTAGTTGCGGTTGTTGTTGTTGTTGTTGTTGTAGTTGCGGTTGTTGTTGCTGTCGTAGTGACGATTGTTGTTGTTGTTGTTGTTGTCCTGATGTGGGCGCTGTGTGCGTGCGGCGCTGCGCTTCTGCGCGTCGAGGTTGTTGCGCACGTCATCGGCGGCGACGCGGCCAATCTGCACGGTGCGTGCACCGACGAATGGCAGCTTCTGCGCCATGCGCACGACAAAGTTCGACACACTGCGGCTCAGCGACGTCACACCCGTCGCATTCGCCGTCTGTGCAACGCTGTTGCCCATCTGCGGCATCATCGGCACAGCGTGGTACACACGCCAGCCCGCGTACAGCACCGCGCTCGTCGCCGTCGTGAAGGCGTGGAAGAGGCGTGTGCGTGTGATGTCGAAGCTGCGCGCCGTGTGCTGCACATTCTCGACAGCATGTTGTGCCGTGTGCTGCACATTCTCGACCGTCTGCTTGGCGCCATCGACAAGAGGCCTGGCCGTCTGCTTCGCCGACTCGGCAATGTTCTGTGCCGTGTGCTGCACATTCTCGACAGCATGCTGGGCCGACACCTTGGCATTGTCCACGGCATGCTTCGCCGACTCGGCGAGGTTCTGCGCCGACTGCTGCGCGTTCGACTTGGCCGACTGCGCTGCGTTACGTGCATTGTTGTACGCTTGCGAGGCGTGCTGCTGCGCGGCGTCCACGTTGCCACTGACGCGGTTGGCGGCGTTGTGCATTGCCTGCGAGGCACTGTCGACAATGTCCTGCCCCGCCTGCTGCACGTGCTGCGACATCTCGTGTGCGCCCTGCTGCAGCTCGCGCGCTGCGTCCTTGGCACGTGTGGTGGCGTCGGGTGTGTAGTTGATGTTGCCTCGCGCGTTGTCGACGGCCAGCTCGGCACCCTCGCGCGCGGCCGCGGCGCTGTTGCCAATGTTCGTGTTGCGTGGCTGTTGCTGCATCGTGTACGTATGCGTGTCCGTGTACGTTCCTTTTTTGGGTGTATGTCTTGTATAGATGTTGTTTGTATGTCGGTGTGTGAGTGAGTTTGTTTGTTTGCTGCTGCGTATAACTAGCGAAGAATGCGAGCCGTATACCTACACGGACACAGATGAGTATGTGTGTGTGTGTATGTGTGTGCGCGCAAAACCAAACAATGATGCAAGCACGACGCAGCACATGACAAGTGAGCAAGGCACACGCATGCGGACACACACGCAGACGCGTTATGTGTATACATGTATGTGTCATGCATGCACACCGTGGGAGCGCATGGTAGCCCCATACTTACACACACACACACGCAAATGCACACGTGCACGCGTGCATGCATCGCGTCATCGTTTAGTTATACTCTTCTTCGTGCACAATATGCACACGTGCGCACACACACATTGTACTTAGCGTTTAGTCGACCTCGTGTAGAGGGTTACAACAAACGTCGTGCTGACAGCCGCCACGACGCAGCTCGCACACGCCTGTGCCACCGTCAGCGTCGCGTGTCGTGTGTGTATACACATACACCACACACATACACCACACATGTATATATATGCACTAACGTTTACTTACACATATACACGCACTTACGCACGCATGTCATCGTCATCGTGCGCTGCCGCTGCTGACGCCGCAGCCGCAGCAGCCAGCTTCGCCTCACGCCACTTGTCAAAGGCGCGCTGTCGCAGCTCGTGTAGATGACGCTTGCGTGCGCGGTTGCGTGCGATGCGCTGCTGCTTGGCTGCCAATATGGCCCGCCGCTTCGCCTCGCGCTCCTCGCGCGTGAGCAGTGGTGCCGTGGCCGCCGCCGCCGCGTTGCCAGACGCACCACGCAGTGCCCGTCGCTGCAGCTTGTCCTCGATGCGCAACTCTTGTCGACGACGGCGCCGCAAGGCACGTGTGGCGTCGTCAACATCCTTGTTACGGTACGCCAGCAGCGCCTTGACGATGCGCGCACGCACACGCTTCGCCGCACGCGCCGGCTTGCGCGCCTTCTTCGCTGTTGCTGGTGTTGTTGTTGTTGCCGCTGCCGCACCATTGTCCGTCATCGTCGCCGTTGCCGTGTCGTCCACTTCCTCCGCATTGTCCGTCTTGCCACGTCGTTGCCGCCTCGACGACAATGTGCCCTGCTGCTGCTGCTGTTGTTGGTGGCTGTACAGTGCTCGCAGGGGCACCGCCGGCTTCGTTTGCTGTGCGCGTGGCGTCAAGCCGAGCAGCCGCTCGAGTGCCGCCAATGTGCGCAGCGACGCCGCCGACAACTGCAGCTCGTCGTCGTCCACGGCGGCGGTGACAATGTCGCGGGCGACGTAGTCGGGGTCGAGCTGCACGCGACGGTTGTACTGCACCACCATCTTGACAAGGTGCAGATAGGTGTGCACGGCGGTCGTGCGCATCGCGTACACATCGACAAGGCGCACCGACTGCACAAACGACCGCACCGCCGCCGCCGCCCGCGTCTTCAGCGCCGCCGGCAGGCCAGCCAGTCGTGGCAGCATCGCCTCGGCGAGCGCGCAGCAGCCGTCGAAGACGCGCACGCGCTGTGGTCCCGGCACGGCGGCGACGTCGGCAAACTTGTCCAGCGCCGCCGGCAGCAGCACCCACGCAAAGCCAACGCGGTAGTGAAACAGATCACGCTTCATCGCCGGCAGCAGCCGGGCCATGTGCCAGCCCCGATCGCAGAAGATGGAGCGGTAGTACTCGTACAGTGTGATGCGGACGTCCTCGCCGGCGTCATTCTTGCACGCGAGCATGGCGACAAAGTGTAGCACACGCAGCGCAAGCACCTTCAGCTGCTGCATGCGTCGTCGCATCGCGGTCGCCGCCTTGGGTGTGGCCTTGCCGAGCAGCGCACGGTCAAGCAGCTTACGCGCGTAGCTCTGCACGTCGCCGAGGAGCTGGAACAGGTCAGTGGCCGCGACGAAGTTGCCATAGTAGCGCTGCCGTGTCAGCAGCAGCACCTGCACGGCTGCCGCGGCGCTCGCGAAGACTACCTCGTCAGCCGCCTTCACACACGCTCGGCACACCGCAAGGAGCACCTGCAGGACGTCGACGATGTGCGGCGTGCGCAGCGCCAGGCCAACGCGCGTCACGACGCGCAGAATGCGCAGCACATTTGCCTTGTCCTTGTGGGCCGTGTCGCTTGCGTAGGTGTGCGCGAGGTCGACGTTGCCGACCATGGCCTTGAGTGCCGCCATGTACTCCTCCGTCGCCGGCTCGGCCTCGTCATCGGCCTCGTCATCGTCCTCGTCATTGTCCTTGTCCTCGACGGCGGCGTCCTCCTCCTGCTGCTCACCATCGTCGTCTTCGCCGGCCTCGACATCCGTGTCCGCGTCGGTGCTCGCCTCCGTGTCCTTGTCCGTGTCGTCGTCGTCGCTGCTGCTGTCACTTTCACTGTCATCCTCGTCATTGTTGCGCTTCTCATCACCCGCGCTGTCATCCTCGTCGTCCTTCTCCTCCTCCTCATCGTCCTCGTCGTCCTCGTCGTCCTCGTCGTCCTCGTCTTCATCGTCGTCCTCGCCTTTTGCTGCGGCAGCCTCCTTGGCACGCTTGCGTCGCAGCAGCTCACGCTGGTCCGTGTCAAAGGCCTCGCGCAAGGGTGCGAGCAGCAGGTCCAGTGTGCGCTTGCTGCGGTAGTAGCGCGCAAAGCGTATGACAAACCCGCTCGCTACACGTTGTGCACACGTCAGCAGCGGCGTCACATGCGTCGGCGCCGACGAACGCAACAGCACCGCCATCAGTGCGTCCACGAGCACGTCAAGCGACTCGAGCGTGCCAACGCGGTAAAAGTGCGCCACATCTGGCACCACACTCTTCGCCAGCGTAGCCGCGTCACCGTTGCTCGCGTCGTCGACGCTGAGCATGAGGAACAGCAGCGTCAGCAACACCTCCGCGTCACGGCTGCGGTAAAAGAGGACACTGTGCTGCTGCTGCTGCTGCTGTGACGACAACGATGACAGCGCACCCTCGCTGCTGCCATTGTCCTTGTTACTCGCGGTAGCGCTGCTCGCGCCGTTGGCCTGCTCAAGGGCCTCGACGAGGCGATTGCGTGCCTTGCGAAAGGCGCGATGCTGCAGCGCCGTCGCGAAGCGCGTCGCGCCACGCTCCTCGAGCGCCAGGTACGCCGTCACCACATCAAGGCCACGCAGTGTGCAGCGCGGCCGCGTGCGAGCGGCGCCGCTGTACGTGAACGAGAAGACATCCGCAAAGAGAAAGATGCAGCGGTTGCGGCTGTGTGCGTCGCCCGGGGCGACCGCGTCGTTGCCGAAGCCGCACTCGAGCAGCGCGCGCGCACAGACGTTGACATAGTCGCCAGCGCTCTCGCCCACTACGCCGCCGCGCACCGGCACGGCGAGGCAGTGGCGCAGCTCACGCAGCACCCAGGTGCGATTGGCCACACACGCCGGGTCGGCATTCGTGATGGCGCGGTACTGCGCCAACAGGTCGTCCGTCTTGTGCGCGAGTGCGTGCAGTGGCAGCTGCTGCAGCTCCGCCAGCGGTGTCGGCTTCGCCACGCCCGCGCGGTGACTGCCGTAGCCAACACTCACACTCGCCATGTGCAGCACCGCCCGTCGCTGCGCCGCGTCGCTGCTCTGTACGGCGAGCTGGCCGAGTCGTGTGACGAGGTGCTGAAAGAGCACACGCCGTGGCTGCTCGACACTGCCGCGGCGATGCGGCACAATGGCGGTGTGCACGAGGGTGCCAAGGTGCTCCTGCAGTGACTCGCCAGCAGCACAGCGACGCTGCACGAGGGCAAAGAGGTCGTCCCAGACAGGGTGCACCGCGGGGTGCGTCGCCGTCACCTGCTCCTTGCGAAAGAGCGCGTGTACAAGCTGCTCGAGCATGGCCGGCTGCAGAGGGTCGGCGTGTGTGTAGCGCTCTACCGTGGCGGGCAGCATGGCCGCCAAAAGGCCAATGCCATTGGCACGATACTCACCGTCATCAGCACCACCACGCTTCGCCGCCTCCTCCTCGTCCTCGTCGTCGTCGTTGTTGTTGTTGTCGGCCGCCTCGGCGGCGTCGGCGTTGTACTGCATGAGACGCAGCAGCAACTGCACCGCCTCGGGGCGAAAATATTCCACCTTGGGGTAGCGGAAGAAGGCAAACGTCACCCACTGCGCCGCCTCGGCGCTCGCCCACACCACCGCCGCGTAACGCGTCAGCAACGCGAAGAGCACATTGGCGGCAATCACACGCGTCGCCTTTTGCTCGACGTAGCAGAAGCACAAGTAACACGTCACCCGCGCCGCCTCGCCGTCGGCGAGCGCGCGGCCCGAGGCGACGAGGGCGCCAAGCGCAAACACCGCCGCCGTCAGTCGCTGGTTGCGCTCGCCCTTTGTCGGGTCATTGAGCGCGTCCGGGTCAATCAGCTCCTGCGCATCCTCGTCGTCGTCCACGTCACGGCCCTGCTTGTCGCCCTCGTCGTCATCGTCGTCGTCGTCGCTGTTGTCGTTGTTGCCGTGTGCCTTGCGCTGTTGCCGCTGCTGCTGCATGCGCTCCAGTCGCACACGCACCGCACGCATGCGCGTCGACAGCGCCAACTCCTCGTCGAGCAAGCCGAGCAGCACCGCCGGCGTCAGCGGCGTTGACGTCAGCACGAGAAACAGCGCCTGACAGTGCAGCACGAGCACGGCCAGGTCCGTCGTCACCTGGCCGAGCAGCAGGCGCGACAGCGCAAAGGCCACGGCGTGGTGCGTCGTCGCCCGCAACGCGTCGAGGCTGCGGCAGTCCACGTCGGGGCCGCTCAGCTGCTTGTTCATGTAGTGCAGCAACGCCGTCTGGCCTTGACGACGGCGTGCGTGGTTGTGTCGCAGCGTCATTTGCAGCAGCGCGCGAACGTGCGTGCGCTCGCGTAGCGTCTGCGCAAGCACCTCGCGTGTGCGTGGCCGCGACGTGTGCGCTGACGTGGTGGCCACCGCAGCAGCAGCAGTATCGTCATTGTCGCCATCGTCGTTGTCGTCGTCATTGTTGCCGTGACGCCGGCCACGAGAGGCGACCACGTCGTGCTCTGTCACCTCTCCGTCATGCTGCTGCGGCTGTTGCTGATGATGTTGTGGTGTTGTTGGTTTGTGTTGTGTGTGGTGTTTGCCTGCAATAACGTCCGCCTCATACGAGGCCCACTCGTACCACAGCATGAAGCCGTGCACCGCGTGTGGTGCACCACGGGCAAACTTGCTCATGTACGCGCGGTACGGCGCCACGTGCTCGGGAATGTGCTGACCAATGAAGGGCGGCGGTACGAGGGCGAGGAATGTGTTCAGCGCGGGGCCAAACAAGTCGACGGCGCCGTGTGCCGCACGAAAGCGAGCGATGCTGTCACGCAGGTCTTGCGCCACCTTGGCTGCAAGATGAATGTCAATGCTGCTGCTGTTGCTGCTGGCGTTGGCCGTCGCTGCATGGCTGCGGGAGGGCGTTGTGGTGGCTGTGCTGGTGTGGCGCGACGACGCGGCAGACGACTGGCGCGGTGCACGCAACGTTCGCCCCCGTGCGGCTGCGCCCCGTGTGTTGCGGTTGTCGTCACCCGTGGCCTTGTAGCCGTCACTGCGACCCTCACGTGCGGCGTGCTGACGCTGCTGTGCATAGCGAGCCTGATGGTACTGCGTCTTTGCCTTCTTCAGTTGCAGCGGGCTGGCTGCCTTGGCAGAGCCCGCAGCCCCACGTCGCGGCGGTCGCTTTGACGAGGAGGACAAGGGCTTGCGTGGCGGTGCCATGCTCTCTTTCCGTGTGTGTGTGTGTGTGTGTGTGTGCAGCCGCTCGGTTGCTGTATGTGTCAAGCGCAAAGAGGCTGACACAGTCACGCACACACAGAGAGTGATGCACAATGTACACACACACGTGTCTACAAACAACGTCACCTAGCTATCATGTACGCACACACGCAACGCGAACGAGGCAATACGCAAGGCAACAGTGCAATACAGACACACAGAGAGAGATACACACTTGCATAAAACAGCTTGCGTAGCGGTGCGCACGTACACACACACCACGCACGCACGCACGCACGCACGCGCACTTGCACGTCGCTCTGCAGCCACAACGCCTTACACCCACCACGCACACACACGTATACACGCTCATATATATTATATATATATATTACACGACAACATGCACACACTTTTGTATAATAATCAAGCTTTTGTTGCACAAAGACAGTAGTAGCGAGAGCGAACGTGTGTGAGTGCGAATGCGAGCGAACACACACACACATACAGAGAGAGAGACACAGAAACAGACACGCACGCACACGTACGCGCGAACAAACAAGGACGTGTGAAAAAGAGATGACAAGGACGGGCAGAGCGTGTGCGCACGCGGAGGAGCAGAGCTGCGAGTGACGTCACATGTGTACACATACACACACACACGGAACAATATACACATCGACACCGACGCACATGTACAGCAGCAACAACAACCACGGCGACACATACACACATACACACACATACGCACACGTATGTTGCTTTGCTCACGAGCAAGTCATGTATAACAACAAACAACAAGAAACGGCACTGGCGCACACACACACTCGTAAAACAAGACAGTAGCGACGACGACGACACTCTACGCCGACAATATTGTAACGTGTACACAATGCACATATATTGTCAATAAGAACAACGCATAAAAACGAAACACGATTACACACACACACACATTGTCACGACACAAAGTAACACTTTTGCGGCTTGCACAGTCCACACGACGTCCACGGAGAGGCGGTTTTTTGAGAAACAGATACGTGCACATATACGCATATACACACACATATACTTCTTTGTACGCTCATGTTCATTTGTGAAGTGTGAAGGCGGGGCAGTCTTGTCATACAAACAAGCAGAGTCTTGTGTCGTCAACGCGTGTCACACACATACACGCGCACATACACATGTTCGTGTACACAACTTGCTCGAGGTGAGAAGGGGGTGTGTAGTGTGAAAAGGGTGCAAGGGAGAGAGAGAGAGTGAGAGATTGCACACACGTGCCCCGGCAGGCAGCAACTACAACAACACGAGCAACAACA
The DNA here is from genome assembly GCA_023091115.2 of Trypanosomatidae sp. Fi-14. Classification (NCBI taxonomy): domain Eukaryota; phylum Euglenozoa; class Kinetoplastea; order Trypanosomatida; family Trypanosomatidae; species Trypanosomatidae sp. Fi-14. Next base: position 53,159 of record JAKVQF020000937.1, on the reverse strand, counting down.
GAGACAGCACGTATACATACACACACACACGCGAATGTGTATGTATTTGTGTACAAACGTTTGCCTGCATTGTCTTCGATGATGGTTTTGCATACGAACAATACACACACACACACACAAAAGATATATATATATGTGAACATGCTTGTGAAGTTGTAGGTGGGTACTGTCATGGCATGCACAAATGTGCGCCACGAAACCCAGCACGAATGCCTACAAACACGCACACACATGACATGCGCGCACACGGGCAAGTGCTTGTCGACAGAGAAACGAAGGTGTGCACATGTCGACACATGCCGCATGCCGCACGTGCACATGTGTGCATATACACAAATGTATGTATGTGCGTGTATGCGCGTGTGTGTCTGTGTGCTCTGCGCGATGCCACACATGCAGACTATCACGACGACTGCCGCTGCTGTTGTGCAGTTGCCACCACTCTTCTTCTTCGCATTTACACGAGGCCGTAGATGGTCGCCGTGGTGCCGAAGCAAATGGCGATGATGCCGCACAGAAGCAAAAAGTACGTGCCAAAGTAGTTGTACCAGCCGACGCCCTTGATTGTGAAGTTGCCCGCGTAAATGTAGAACATCGCGGGAAAGACAAACGCGATGAAGGAGCCTGTGAAGCTGCCGAGCAGGTTGAAGACAATGGTCACGTCGGGAATGAACAAGCCGAGCACGAGCGCGATGCCGCACAAGATCGTGCACAGCACCGCATTCTTCCACCAGGCAACTGTGTTGATGTTCCAGCCAATGACGTGCTGCACCGCGTCGCGCGCGGGCAGAATGTGCAGCGAGAAGGCCACGCACAGCTTGATGACGACGCCAATGTACGCCACGGCAAAGTACGCATCCTTGACCGGATAGTACATGTTCAGCAGCGAGCCAGAGATCTTCGAGCCAAAGTCCATGTACGCACAAAAGCCCGTCAGCCAGTACAGTAACGTGCAAATGAGCATGCCAATAAACGACTCGAGCGTCATGCGCGCCACCGTCGGCTTCGGCTTGATCTCATTCCACACCTCGAACATGTTGCTCTGGCACAAGTAGGCGAACATGAACACGCCGAGGCCGCCAATGGCCTTGTTGCCCGTGCCCACCGCCTTGGTGCTGCCGCGCTGCTCCGGGTGCGCCATGCCATGCTTGCCGGCGTGCACAATGACACAAATGACAAAGTAGAGCATGAAGATGACGGAGAAGAGCGACACGTAACGCAGCGAGTTGATGCGCTTTGGCAGCGACAGCGGCAGCATGCAGACAAAGAAGGTGATGACAATGAGCACACGCTTGAAGCTGGTCGTGCGGTAGTACCCGTGCACGCTGTCGTCCTTCATGAACGCACCCCACACGTCGCCAATCGAGATGACGTACGTGATGCACGAGCCAAAGCACTTGATGAACATGATGATGGCAACAAAAACGTCACCGCCCTTGCCAAACAGACCACGACCGAGGCCCTCGTAGCTGCGAATGCCCGTCTTTGCCGCCGTGAAGGCGAGCAGCTGCATCGAGTACACCGTGAGCAGGAAGATGATGAACAGATACACGGTGCCCATCGCTGTGCCGCTGACGTCGAAGCCGGAGGCGAGGCCGAGGATGCCGCCGCCAATGCTGCCGGCGGCGAGGTTGAACGTGCCACTCACCACACCGCCATTGGGCACGATGCGGTGGACTACACGCATAAACGCGTTGCCGTCGTCGCCACTCGACGCGGCATCGCCATCGTTGTTGTTGTTGTCATCGCCGCCACCCTTGTGCGTCGTCGTCTCGATGGTGGTGCCATTGACGCTGGTGCACTCTGTGGCGGGGTGCGTCGTTGGCTGCGTGCTCAGGGGATTGTCTGACGTCGACAGCGACGTATTGGCGTGTGGCGTCGCGCTTGTCGCGGTGCCGTCGGGCGCGTGCGCCTCATCGGCGGTGGGCGCTTGCGTCACTGGTTCATTGGCATCGTGCATGCTCATCGTCTGTGCGTTGGTACCCGTCGTGTTGATGCGTACAAAGTTCAGTCAGTGTGCGTGTGTGTGGATGACAAGTGTGCAAGGCTTGCTGTTGCTCTGCTTGTCCTTGTGTACGCGTGCACGTGTATGTGTGTGGGTGTAGTTTGCGTCGAGTGCCACTGTTCCTGTAACTCTGCTGTCGCGACGCATATGTACGTGCGTGTGTGCGTGTATGTGTGTGTGTGTGTGTGTGTGTGACGCGCAAGTGAGCAATGACAGCAACGACAAGAACATGCACACCACATGTACAACACGCGTAAAACAAAGAACACAACACATGTCCTTCGTGTCGCTGTTGTTGTTATTGTTGTACACGTGCACAACTACAAGTAGACCAAGAATAGCACGTCACCGCAGCCGTGCGTACTCTTCGCGGTACGTTACACCACACCATACACATACACGCACACCAACTTTGTCGCAGCACACTTGTTCGCATACATACGCACAACACACACACACACACATACACACATACACACACACATACACACTGACGTCCTTGCTGCAGCGACACACGCGCAATGTGCGTGGCACACTGCCAGGGGTGAGGACAAGAAGGAAAGGTAGGGGAAGGGTGTGGGAGGCGTGGGGGGCGTGGGTTTTTTGTTTGTCCGTGTTTGTGTAAGGCAAAAGCACGCTGAGGGGGAAAGTATGTGCTCGTTTACGTCGACCGCCTTCGCGCATCGCACGCGCACACGCACACGCACACGCACACAAATGCGCATCGTCGTCCTTGTCGTCAACGGTGCAGACGACGGTGGGCAGCACTGACGCCGAGACTACAGTACGTGTCGGTGTCGCACATGCGCAGGCACGCGACGCTGCGCATGTGTGTGTGTGTGTGTGCGCGCAGAGCGCAGGCGATCACGACGATGGCACGGGCTCGAGATAGCGAGCGCGCAGCACGTCCACGTCATGCGCCGTGACGCCGAGCTCGCTCGTGACGTACGCCGTCACATCGGGCGCACGCTCGTGTATGGTCGCCATGGCCGCACGCAGATACTCCTCGCGCACCGTGCAAAGCGCGTGCAGGCCTTGTGCGTCGGCGCGCTTGCTGCCAATGAGCGGCTTGAACGACTCAATCGGCGGCGGCTTGAAGTGCTCATTCGTCAGCAAGTAATCGGCGAGTATCGTCTCCATTGACACGCCGAGCACGCTAAGGAGCAGAAAGGCGGCATACCCGGTGCGGTCCTTGCCGGCGGTGCAGTGAAACACCACCGCACGCTTGTCCGGCACCTTGTCAACGAGGACGCGAAAGAACTTGGCAAAGCTGGCCTTGTGGTCATTGACGAAGCTGCGGTACAGGTTGCTCATGCACTCGACACACACCCGCTCCGTCAGCTCAGGTGCCTCACGCACCAGACGCAGCACATTGCCCGGCTCGACGGGGATGGCAAACGTCGGTATGTTCGGCAGCAGGTACGGCTCCGCCGTCCGCTCGCCCTGCGAACGAAAGTCAATCGCGTAGACAATGTTCAGCTCGTCGCGCATGTGCGCCACATTCGTGTCACACACAGGGACCTTTGACAACGCATCACTGCGGTACAAACGTCCCCACCGCGTGCGATGACGCCCGTCTGCCGTCACGTAGCCGCCAAGGTCGCGAAAGTTGCTCGTGTTGCCGCAGCGTATAACACGCGCACCCTGCATGGTGTCAACGTATACGTAAATATATGTATATATGTATATGCGTTGTACTTGTTACGTCTGTGTGTGTGTGCTCGTGTGTATGTGTGTGTGAGTGTTGCTTGCGCACTTGTACAAGCAAACAGCAAGGCAAGCAACACGTGTGCCGCGTCACACTTGCATGGCTCACGCTGTGTTATTCATGTGCATGTGTGTGTGTGCATGCACGCAAAGAAAGCAGTCACGCGCCGTCTGTCAGTCTCTGTCTCTGTCACTGTCTGTCTGTCACTTTGTGTCCACGTCTGTCTGTGTGCACTGTTGCGTATGTGCGCGTGCGCGCCATCGTCACGGTCATCGTCGTCAACGTACGTGCACGTAGCACAACAGCCACGCCTCCTCCGACGACGACGACGATAGTTACGCAGCGTCACACGGTGTGGTGGCAGAAGGCTGCGCAGCCGTGTCGGACGCACACGCGCCGTCGCACAGCAGTGTGTCACGTGTGTGCATGGCATCGTCGCCGCCAACGTCGACGACTGCCGACGAGCACGTCGTCGCAGTCTTGTGCGTGTCGCTGCCCTTGTTGTCGCCTCCGTCGTCGTCGTCGTCGTTGTTTGTCACTGTCGTAGCGGCAACATCGACAACAGCGACGCCGACAGCAGCGTCACTTGCCTTGTGTGTCGTGTCGCACACGTCCGCCATCGCAGCAGCCGCCTCGCATGGCGGCTCATCGCGCACACACGTGGCCGCGTCGCACGTCACGCGTACCACCTCGCGTTGCGTGCAACGTGTGCTGTCGTCGTCGTCGTCGTCGTTGTTGGTGTCGCACTTGTCATGCTGCTGCGGTGGCAGTGGCGAGGTGACTGTGTCGTCGCGGCTGCGCTTGCGCTGGTCAACGCTCTCGCTGTGCACAGGCGCGTCGTCACACATCATCACCACAGCATCTGTCGTCGTCATTGTCGTCGTCGTCGTTGCTGCTGCGTCGACGGCGGCCGCAGGCGTGTTCGCCTCGCCGTGCGCAACGTCATCGTCGTCTGTCACCGCGTCGTGTGGCTGCGTGTCGGTGCCAAGCGTTGCCGTCGCCTCATCCATGAGCGGTGTGACGGCACGCGCTGCTTGTGTGCACTCGACACGAGGTGTGTCGCTTGCTGACTGTGTTGCACTTTGTTGCGCGCTGGCGTGCCTGTCCTGCGTCACCTGCGCCGTGTGCACCGTCACCATGACGGCGGCCTCATCCACACCACTCAGCGACTCGGCCGACATGTCTGCAACACCTGTACGTGTGTGTGTGTATGTGTGTGTGTGTGTGTGTTGCCCTTGTCGTCGCTACGGTTGTGTTCGTCTGCAAATGTATGCGTGTGTGTGTGTGTGTGTAGTATTGTAGCACGTCCGTATAGTCGTCGCAGCGCACATATAGACACGCACACAACAAAACAACACGCACGACAACACACACACATACACACACACGCACACACAGACAGAGCAACGAGCAGTCATATTTATGTTACTTGCGCACCCTTTCGCGTAGCGTTTTCATGTTCTTGTCCACACTGTTGCGTGTCATTAGCACATCGTGTTTGTTCGTCTACATCGATGCGTATGTTTGACAGTGATGACAAGGAGCACACAGGAACACGCACACGTATAGAAATACAAAGGCAGACACAAACAACACAACACAACATCGCATGACATCATGTCGTGTGTGTGTGTGTGTGCTACTTTACATGGCAGCAAACGTCGTCGTTGTGGTGGCCGTTGTCGTCGGTAGCACCTTGTCACACAACATCGTCCACATACATTGCAACAGCTGTACATACAGACGTGTATATGTGTATGTGTGTATGTGTGTGTACGTGACAACATCGACGGCGACAGCAACGTAGGAGCAATGTGCGGGACGCATACATGGCACGCGTACATGATGAGAGACCAAGTATAAGGCAGAATACATCGACACGTATGCATGGGTGTGTGCATACATTTACATGTGTATGAAGCGAATGAGTAGTGCAACGAGGAGAGCAAGAGCGGGGGGAAAGAGAAACAACAACGACGACGACATCGAGAGGCAGCAGCGGCACGACCTTTTGCCATCCATGTACATGTGTGCTGCTGCTGCTGCTACTGAAACGTTACCATGTGTATGTATGTGTGTAAACTATTCACAGACCACACACACACAAAGATACGTATACGACAGCTATGCAAGTGCGCGCAGATTGTTATAGTGTGGCATCAAGTAGTAGCTGCGCAGCTGACGGCGACGCACCTCATTGACACCGAGCAGATTGGTCAGATAGGCGTCCACGCTGCCAAACTGCGCCCGCGCGGCGTCAAACGCGCTCGGCACAAAATACGCCCGCGCCGCCGTCATCTCCGCCAGCGCCTCGGCGGTGATGCGGGTGTGGCCCATCGTCACATCGGTGCGGCGCTCTTGTGTCATGAACTCGTTCGTGGCGACATAGTCGGCGACAATGGTGTCAAACGGCACGTGTAGTATGTGCAGCAACAGGGCGCACACGATCCCTGTGCGGTCCTTGCCGGCACTGCAGTGAAAGAGCACCGCCTGCCCACGCGCGACGTTGAGGAGAAAATCAAACACACCGCGCAGCTGCGTCGCGTGCTCGAGGATGAGGTGACGCGCCAGGCCACGCATCAGCGCCGCCGCCTGCGTCGCGTCCACGGCGCCGCCGTCAATGTGGCGACGGAAGTAATCCACCATCGGCATCGGGAAAGAGACGCGTGTGACGCCGTCGATGTGGTACGGCGCCCGCGCCACCTCGTCGTCGCCGCGGAGGTCAATGATGTAGCGCACATGCAGTGCGTAGCGGAGCGTCTGCCGGCCACGCTCCGTCGCGCGGTCAGGGGCCTCGGCACGGAAGAGCAGCCCCGTGCGCACCGCCTCGCGGCCGTCGTCGGTGATGTAGCCGCCACAGTCGCGAAAGTTGGTGACGCCCTCGACGTGCACGGCGTGCTCACGTGGTGCGGGCTCGGCGTAGTGACGCGTACGCTGCGTGTCGTCGCCGTACATGCTTGTCGCGGTCGTGTTTATAGGCGCGTCTGCGTGTGTATGTGTTTGTGTATGCGTATGTGTATGTGTGTGTGTATGCGTGCGTATGTTTGTGACGTTCGCTAGCTGACCTCGTCTGTGCACGCACACGCAACGTCAACAAGCATGCATGGCAGACGAGTATGCATACATGTACACGCGTACGTGTATGCGTGTGTGTGTGTGTGTGTATGCGTGTGTGTGTGCAAAAGCAATGACAGACAACTACAACACGTACAACGCCGTCGCAAGGGCAAACACACGCTCTGCGTGCTCGTCCATGGCGCCAAGAGGCGGCGGCGGCGCTGTCGTGGTGTGCCGCGTGGCCGCGGCCGCGTCCTGCTGCTCGTGTTGTTGTTGCAGCAGCAGCGTCGTCGTCAGCGCCGCCTCCTCGTCGCGCAGCTGCGCTTGTGTCGCGCGTAGATAGTCGCGCACGGCACGACACGACACGTTGCGCAGCATAAGCAAAATGTTGGTGAAGCTGGCCACATACACCGTCGCCTGCGTACGTGCGGCCACCAGCGGGACAGCAGCAGCAGCGGCGTGTGCGGCTGCTGCATTGGCTGCTGCTGTTGTTGTTGCGACTGCGACGCGGTCGCGTAGCAGCGCAGGCGACGGCGCAGCCGCGTACAACGCGCTGTGCACCGCCGCAGAGAGCAGTCGTGCCGCGGCATGCGTGAGGCTGTTGTGCAGCGACGATGGTCGACCAACACAGGCACCGGCACACCACGTCCGCCACATGTGTCGCGCCGCCGCGTCTTGCTCAGGCACAGACGACTGCAGCCGCGTCGTCACACTGCCGCCCTGCCGTGACGGCCTCGTCGTGTGACTGCTCGTCGTCGAGGACGCCGCCGCAGCAGCACTCGTCATTGCTGTCACCGACGGCGACGAGGACAATGTCGTCGTGGCAGCAGCAGCAGCGCCGTAGCGCAGTGCAAACACAGACGCCGTGTGCGACCAGTCATCGTAGTTTGCGTAGGAGCGATCGCGCAGGTGCAGTGCACTGCACAGCGTCGACGCGGCGTACACATAGTCGGACGACCACGCCACCTCGCTGCCATGGCGCGCATGTGGCGTGGCGGCTGCAGCCGTGTTTGTCTGCACACCGCTGCTGCTGCTGCTGTTGCTGCTGTTGTTGTCCGACGGCGACACGGCCGCGGTCGTGCAGCCGTCAATGAACAGCTCGCCGGCGGTGTGCGTCTGCAGCTTCGCCAGGTGTACATACGCGACAGCCGTCATCCACAGTGGTCGGTGTGCGCGTGTGTGGGCGCCCTGCGCGAGCGCGCGCGACGCGGACGCGTAGCTGTGCAGTATTTGGCACAACGCACGCACCACACCATCACACAAGGCAGGCGGCAACACGACGCGTACGCAGTGTGCACTGCTCGTGTGCATCGTGTTGTTGTCATCATTGTCTCTGCCATCATCGTCATCATCATACTCATTGTTGTCGTGCGGGTGCTGGCGGTGGTAGCTGCTACTGCTGCTGAAGCTGCACCGCAGTGATGAGGACGACGTCGTCGTTCGTCGCAGTGTCGTGCGCGTGTAGCATGTTCGTTGCTGTTGCTGCTGCTGTTGTCGTTCTGACGTCCTTGTCGCTGTCGCTGCGTCGCCACACAGTGACGGCGCCGTGGTGGCTCGTGTCGTGTTATTGTTGCTGCTGCTTGTTGTGACCGCCGCGGCAGACGTTGACGCGTCAGCACGACGCACCAGGTGACGCATGTCACGCATGCTGCCGGCGTGTAGCAGCCACAGCCTGTCAAGCAGCGCCGCCGTCACCGCGTTGCGCTCGCGCAGACGTCTACGCTGCTTCGCACTCGCACTGCCACGCCACCGCTGTCGCCGTGTCGCTGCGACCTTGTCGTCATCATCGTCATTGTGCATAGCAGCAGCTGTCGTCGTTGTTGCCATCGTGTGCGTCTGCGGCGGTTGTGGCGATGGTGGCTGCTGTTGCCTGCTGCTGCGTGTGCTCGTCATCGCACGCGTGTACAAGAGCATCAAGCAGAACCAGCTCTCCAGTGCCACGCACCACACCTGTGCCACACGTGCGTCGTGCACACGGCGAGCTGCACCGTCGCGTCGCGTCGTCGTCGTCGTGACCGCAGCCGCGTCGTCACCGCCCTCGTCGCCGTCCGCGGCGTCACTGCTCTCGTGCGGTGCAAGGCAGCGTGCGGCGTGCAGCCAGACATCATGTACGTGACGACGGCTACGACGGCTGCTGCTGCTGCTGCTTCTCGTCGCGTCAGCCTTGTTGCTGTCGTCGCGGTCGGTCGCAGCAGCAGCCGCCTCAGCAGTCGTCGCGCACACCATACACCACACACACACGTGCAGCAGTGATGCACACGCCTCGACGGGCAGCTGTGCACCGCAACAGTGTTGTTGCTGCAATGTCAGCAAGGGCAGCACACGTCGTCGCACAACGACACGCGACACGCGACACAGCAGCGCATTCATTGCCGTCACAAACGAACGCAACGCCGTCGCCGTCGCCGTCGCCACGGCCGCATCACCGTCGCTGCGACGCTGTGCACGACGACGACCACCACGACGACGCGTTGTGGCGGCAGTCGCTGTTGCTGTTGCGGCGGCAGCGGTGGTGCGTGCAGGCGACAGGCCAGCCTGCTGCTCGTGTCGAGCCGTCGTCGGTGGCGGTGGTGGTGGTCGTTGCACGTCGCGTGACTGCGCTGCGTCGTCGTCGTCGTCGTCGTGTTGTTGCTGTTGTTGCTGCAACAGCGTTGTCACCGTATGCAGCAGCAGAGTGTGTATGGCACACAGCGGCAGCAACTCCTGCAGCAACAGCACGAGTGCGAGGAGGCTGCGCCACGTCAGCGGTGTTGCACTCGCACTGCCTGTGCTGTCCGTCTTGTTGCTGTTGTTGTTGTTGTTGTTGTTGTGGGGCACGACGGGGCAGAACAGCTGCGCCGCGTGCCGCACGACATCGTCGAGCAAGCAGACGACACGCAGCAGCGCGTCCACGACACCGTCACGCGGCGTCGCCGCCGTCGCGGCGTACGCCAGCAGCTCACTGCGCATCGGCACACGCGACGGCAGCGTCGTGGCGGCACACGCATAGTAACTGAGCTGCACAGCATCCTGCCGCCATGCGTGGATGAGGCTGCGCAGGGCGGCGTGCTCAGCCACACACTGACGCACAAACCACAGCAGCGCACGCAACAACAGCAGCAACCATGTCGTCGCATAACGCACACCCTCACCGTCATTGTTGTTGTTGTCTACGTCATTGGTGTTGTTGTTGTCGTTGTTGCTATTGCTCGTGTTGTTGTTGCTTGTCGTGCTGCGCAACAGCCGCAGCAGCAGTCGCGTCACATCGCTCATGTTCTCGCAAACGTCGTCGTCCTCTCCATCGTGGCGGTGGTGTTGGTGGCTCGTCGCGTCGGCGTCACGACGTGCGCTTGTCGCTGTCGCCGTCGCTGCGCTGCTCGCACGGTAGCCGCTGCCATGACGCGGCAGTGGCGAGCCGCGGAGGCGCCGTGACGACGCGGCAGCCGCGTCAGCGACAGGCAGCGCAGCCGCAAACGACGACGACGTCGTCCGCGTCAGCAGCAGCGGCGATGTGTGTGTGGTGTTGGTCGCCAACGAGGGTTGCTGTGCTGCTGCTGCTGCTGCTGTGGTGCCGTTGTTGCCGTGCGCCTCGCGTCGCTCACGCGACGGCAGCAGCGTCGTCTGCCCCTTGTGCGCCGCCTGTGATGACGGTGACGGCAGTGCGTACAGCACAATCGCGAGCAGCAGCCACACCCACCCATCGTACGCGGTCAACAGCAACGCCGTATGGGGCAGCAGCACAAACGACGGCACACCGCACACGCGCACACGCGCCGCCGTCGTGAGCGACGTCAGCTGTGCCTCGGCACACCACACCACGAGGCTAAAGTGTCGCACAAGGGCCTCGCGCAGACGACGCTGCACGACAGCCATGCGCACACGTAGCGGCGGCGTCAGCGTAGCAGTAGCCGCCGTGGCAGCAGCAGCAGCAGCTGTTGTTGTCATTGCCGCTGCCCTTGGCGGTGAGGCGTCCGTGGCGTGCTCGCACGCGGCACGCTCCTTGTCGTCGAGCAGCCGCGTCGTGTAGTTGTGTGTGACAAGGATGTAGTAGACGACGTTGACAAGGGCGACGGTGCGGCGTTGCTGCACCGTCTGTACGACGCCTGCGACGGCGCGGGCAGACGCGGCTGCGTCGTGCATGTTGCTGCTGTTGTTGTCAGGACTACTGCTGCCGCTGTGCGGATGAGGACGAGGCATGTAGCCACTGCCATGTATGCGTGTGTACCGTGTCGTCGTCGTCGTCATGGCGCTGTCATGCTGATGTACGTATTGCAGGTGCTGCAGCACCGCCGGCAGCGCCACCGTCACGAGCATCTCAAGCGTCTGCACCCACTGCCCCACGGACGGCGCCATCGTCATCGTCGTTGTTGCTCTTGTCGTCGTCGAGGCTGCATGGCTGTTGCTGACGACGACGTCGTTTGCAGCTCGCATGCGCTGTGCGGCCGCGACGAGGACGTGATTGACGTGCACAGCCGCACTGCACACCGCCGCCGCCTCCGTGCGCTGCATTGCGTCGAGCAGGTGCTGTATAGCATGCCACGCCATCTCCATCAGCGTGTCGGAGGCACAAGAGGCAGAGGACGTGGTGGTGGCGTCGCTGCTGCTGCTACTGTTGCTGTTGTTGTCATCGTCGTCATGGCGACTCGCCCTCGATGACGACGACGAGAGCAGTGACATGTCCTTGCCTGTGCTACCGTGACGCAGCTGCGAGTCCATGACAGCGACACCGACAACAATGCACGTACACTGTCTCTATGTTTGTATATATGTGTGTGTGTGTGCTTGTGTGTAGGCAGTGTGCATATATACGTTGTTGCACGTGCTCTCGTACACACACACGCTGCAGTGTCTGCGCGTCTTGTGTGATGACACGTTGTACGTACGTATTACAGCTTATGCTAGCACATGTATACATATTTACGTACACACACACACACACATGTCACCCTGTCCCACTGCCTCTCTGTGTGCATGTGTGTGCATGTACAGCGTCTGCACACGCCTCTTCTTACTGCATGCGTGCATGTCTTATCGCTTGCGCACGCGTCACGCAAGCTGCACAAGTCTGCCGCATCGCGTCACACATACACACGCGCACACACACACACACACACACACGCACGCTCGCCTTGTTCGTGCCATTGTCTTGTTTGCCCTTCATTCGTCCTTGCTCTTTCGTGATACACACACACACACACACACACATACAGACACAGACACATATGTATATACGTGATTTGCTCACATTACATTGCTTGCATTGTTCATTGCATCTTTAGTGATACACACACGTACACACACACACACACACGCACACACACGTACGTACACACACGTACACACACACTACGCACGACGCGTCTTGGCGCCCGGCGAGGACGACGACGTCTGCCGGCCACGCTGCTGTGCGGCGAGTATCTTCTCACGGTAGCGCAGGTGTTCGGCACTAATGTACTCGACATTGTAGTCAGCACCCGCATCACCGCTGCCGCTGCCGCTGCCACTGCTGCTGCTGCGCGCCGCACCCGACTGCGCGGCGGCGGCACTCGACGAGGCGGCAGCGCCACTGGCAGCAGCACCGGCACCATGCGCAGCACGACCACGCAGCAGCTGCAGCACCTGATGCTGCAGTTGCTTGGCGTGATGGGTATACTTCAGCAGTCCCAGGCGCCACGCCATCGCATACGCCACTGCTGCACAAATGGCAAACAACGTCACGTACGTCATCGCCATGCGCGCATCGGCGCCGCCGCCCGCGACGACCGTCACGGTCGCGTTGAAGGCCGTCACCAGGGCAATGTTTGCGTTGCTGTTGTTCACCTCTGCCCCGCGCGCGGTGCCATCGAGCTGCACGTACAGGCCGAGCACCAGGTTGTACTGCCCCGGCTCCGTGTACTCATCGACGCGGAAGGCGTACTCGACGTTGGCCGTCTCGCCCGGCCGCACCACGCGACCGTGACGCACCACCGAGAAGTTTTGCAGCACGACCTGTGCGTTATGCTGCGGCTGCAGATAGCCGACGGCGAGGATGATGGTGCGGTTGTGCGTGCGCGCGCTATTCTCGTACGCGATCGTCGCCCGCGTCGGCACACCGGGCGTCAGCGTCGGGAAGAGGACGTGTGTGCTCGACATCTTCGCCGCCGCCGCCGCGTCGGCGGTGGCACTCATGTCGTCGTGGTCGTGTGTGTCCGCAGCCGCCGTCGTCGCCGCCTCCTTCTGCGTGCGCGCAAAGATGGCGAGGCAGCGCATCGGTGCCTCGTCAACGCCCTCATGACCGGCAGCCGCGTCCTCGGCGTCGTGTGCGGCGTCACCACCCGCCGTCGCCGTCGTCGCCTCGTCGTCATCGTCGTCGTCATCGTCGTCGTCGTCATCGTCGCCTTGCTGCTGTTGTTGTTGTTTGTTGTTGTTATTGTTGGCGTCATCACTGTGCGGTGATGGCGTGGCTGTGGCTGTGCTGACCGTCACCTCTTCGTCCTCTGCGTGCGTTGCAACCGTGTCGGCTGCGGCTGCTGTTGCTGCTGTCATTGTTGGTGTACTCGCATCGCCCTCGGCCGCTCGTGCCGTTGTCGCACCACACAACGCCAACAAGCCGAGCACAACACACACGAGCAGCCACACGTGCTGCACACGTCGTCGCGGTGTCATGGCACGCATCAAGGCAAGTGTATGTGCGTATGTGTGCGTATGTTTGTGTGAGGCTGTGACACGTTGCAGCATAAAACAGCAAACGTATAACACTATGTATGTATGTGTGACTATACAGTATGTGCGTGTGTGTGTGTATGTATGCGAACAGAGAATGTCAAGCAGCAACAATTACTGTCGTTGCATAACAGCACATGCACACACACACACATACATATGTGTACACATACAGCCGCTTACATACACATACACTTACACACACACGCACGTATACATGTGTGTATGTGTGTACGTTACAGGAGGTGCTTTTTGCTCTTGCCGGCGTCTCGGTCGAGTGCCGTGGACAGTATCTTGTGCGTACGCAGATAACGCCACGCGCACTTGTCAATGCAGTGTACCTCGTCGTGTGACAGCGCCGCCGTCGTCAGATCAGGGCAGCACAAGCTGAAGCATTCCTCGCGCAGCGCGTTCATCATCGACTCGATGCGAAACGACTCCTGCTTTGTGGCTAGGTTCATGACGTATGTGTATGCGTACGTGTGTGTATACACAGGTCACGACAGCACACACACACACACACACAAACGACCAAGGTAGTGACTACATATATATACACATACACACATACGCAAAGGTGCAAAAGACGCAGTAACAGTGACACACACATACACACACATACGCACATACATATGTACACCCGCATACAGACGTGTACGTCGCGTTCGCTATACTACAGCACACACACGCACATGCACACACACTACATTGTCGCTTTCTTTGCTCACTATCTCGTGTGTCGTTTGTGCACTCTGTGTCATTCACTTTGTCATGGACGTTACGTTTCTGTTTGTGCGTATGTTCGTGTCCGTACACGCTTACATTGTAAAATACACACACACACACATATATATATACGTGTTTGTGTAAGTAATAATGATGCACCAGCTCTTGTGCATGCTCCTGCACGACGGTATGCTTGCGTGCGTGTCGCTGGTCGTCGTTACTGTAACAGTGCACACACATATGTACGTACACACACATATAGACACACTTGCTGTGATACACACGCACACAAGAGGCATGTAGCCTGTCGTCATCGTTTTCTCAACATACTGCACATTCGCCCACATGAAAAGACGCTGATGGAGCTGCTTTGCAGTAAGCACGTCACACTCGTCAACCGCATCAGCGCCGCGCCCGAGGTGCCCGTCGCGAAGACGGTGTGCACGAGCTGTTGCATCGCGCTGTCCGCCACACCCGCAGCCGCGGCAAGCGCCGGTGCGCATGCGGTACCGCCCGCACCGAGCAGCATGCTCGCCAGCACCGGCGACACAGCGAGGCCGGCGGTGGTGTACGACGACGCATTTGGCCGCACGTAGCCCGTCGCGAGGGCACTGCGACACGCATTCAGGTGCCGCAGCGTGTGCAGTCGGCCCATGTACCACACACCCCGCCGCATCACGACTCGAATGTGCACTGTTGTGTGTGTGTATGCGTATGTGTGTGTGTGTATGTGTGTGTGTGTGTGTGTGTGTGTGTGTCTGTGTGTGTGTGTGTGTGTGTTGCACTATGTGGTCGCATGTCATATACACACACACAACGACAAAACACAATGCAGCATGCAATGACAGCAACACACATGTACATACACATACAAGGACACGTGCACATGTATACATACTACGCTACCAGTCACATAAGCATACACACACACATACAACACGTCACGCAGGCATGCGGTCATTGCGTGCAGCACTGTCGCCGCATTCGTCGTCATCGTCTTCGACGGCCCACTCGGGCAGTGCGTCGCGGCGGTTGCCGCTCGCCGCACCACGTGCGTAGTGTCGCGATGTCGTGTTGTGTATCGGCTCAAGTGTGCGATTGAGCACCATGACAGGCCGCGGACGACGTCGCGCAGCGTTGTAGCGTGTGTTGCCCTTGTCATACTGCTGCTGCTCCTCCTCCGCGGCGTCGTACTCGTCACTGACAGCGGTGCTGCTGTCGTTGTTGCCGCTCCTGCTGCTGCTGCTGTTCTTCGTCTTGTTGTCGTTGCCGCTTGGCAGCGGGCCAATGTACGTCACAATCGACGCCCCGGGGGCCTGCTCGTCACGGCGCACTTCGAACCACATCGGCAGCTGCTGCGCAATCTCACTCATGATGCCGTACAAGCGCAGCAGCGAGCGGCCCTCGCGTGAGATGTGGTTTGTCAAGCTCGAGTCCGCCTCGCCGCCGAGCGAGCTGAGGGCCATGAACTTGACGAGCACGCGCAGCGACGTCATGCGCGGCTGCAGCAGCCCCGCGGGTGGCCGCGTCGCCGTGTCTCCGCGCGTAAAAATGGGCAAATGACACGCAAACGGCTCGTACATACGAAACAGGCTCGCGTAGCGCTGCGGCTGGTGCATGCCGAGGGTGCGCACGGAAAAGGGCAGCGCACGCATCGCCGGGTGCACCATGACGCCATGCCACAACAGCACATCGTCCGGGCTCAGCATGTCGTGCACCATGCGCAGCTTGGCAAAGTCCGTCAGCATACAGCTGCGCAGCAAGGGTGCATGTTGGGCTGGTCCGGCAGGCGTTGTGCGTGGTGTTGCACTGGTGCCTGCACTGGCGCTCCGCGGCGACGCTGCCGCTGGTGCTGGTGCTGCTGCCGTCGCGGACGGTGCGGCAAACGACGATGTTGCTGCTGCTGCTGTTGCTGCTGTTAGCGCGGCCTCGTCCTCGGCAGCCACACAACCGGGTGTGTAGATGAGCGTGTCGCGGTAAAACACATAGTGAGTATGCATCTGCACAAACGCACGCACCGCCGCCATCGCCGCATCATGCGGCGCCGTCGCCAACGCACTCGCCTTTCCTGGCGCCGCCCACGACGGCGACACGTACAGCGCCAGCAGCTGCAGTCGCGACAGCGTCGGCAGGCGCGCGTACAGCTGCTCCGTCGTCTGCGGACCACACGTGTCAAGCACAGACTGCATCGCCGTGAGCACCAGTGGCAGCGGCGTCGTCTCGTGCATCAGCGTGATTGGCTGCGCGCTTGCCGGCAACGCAGACCACGGTCGCACGACGCCAGTGCGGTAGTCGACATCGAAGAGGTGCCGCATGCGATCAAACAAGAGAATGTAGCACGCACAGTCCTTGCTGTCCTTGTCGCTGCTGTCCTTGTTGCTGCTCTTGTTGTCGTCCGTGCTGTTCTTCTCGCTGCTGTCGTCGTCCTTGCTGTCGTCGCGGAAGAAGGCGCGTATGTCGTGCATGAGGTCTGGCGAGAGCACCTCGTGCATCTGCGACATGGTCAAGCCACGCAGCAGACGCAGCGGCGCCTGTGCGTCACGCGAGGCGTAGGCGCGTATGTCACGCACAATGCGCTCGCACAGTGACACACAATTGTATCGCTGCGCGTCGAGCTCGGGTGTGCGCGGAGACGGCAGCAGTAGCCCGTCCGTGTCATCGGCTGCTGCTGACGATGCTGCACGAGCCGCATTGCCGCGCGGTGGCCTATCTTTCGCTGCTGTTGCTGCCGTTGCTGTTGCTTGCTGCTCATCGCCGTCGTCGGACGACAGCGGATGCGGCTTCAGACAGCGCACAAACACACGCGCCGCGTCATCGCCAAAGCGACGCACATCAACAAAATTGTTAGCCAACGTCACACTCATAAACGACAGCACCGCATCCACCGACGACAGCAGCTGTGACTGCATGTGTAGCCACAAACGCGCAGACCCGCTGTCGCCGCTGCTGCTGCTGCTGCTGCTCCTCATCTTGTCTACTGTGCTCTTGTTGTTGTTGCCCGTGTCGCCGTCCTTGTACAGGGCGCCGCTAAACACGTGACACGAGCGTGGTCTGCGCAGTATGTAGCTCAGCGGCACGTAAAAGGTCGACGGCACCGTGTCACGCACAAAGCGCTCGAGGCGGTGGGCGCGCGCGTCAATGTTCAGCTGCGCAGCGACGCTGTTGGGTGCGACACCGACATTCATCGTTGCGGACGAGCGCGCCGGTGTGTGCAGCTGCCACGACCGCCGCGCTGTCGTGGTGCTGTTGTCACCGTCGCCTGTGGACGAGGCGGCAGCGGCGGCGGGGCCAGCTTGCAGTCGCGGGTGCAGCCGCACACTCGGCACCTCGTCGTCGCCGCCGACGATGACAAACGACGCGTGCTCGAGCAGAAACTCGTGCAGTGCTCGCACACTCGCGAGCACCGCGCGCGTCTCCGCTTCGGCCGCCGCCGCGTCCGCTGCTCCTTCTGCTGTTGCCGACACCGTTGCGTCATACGTGACGAGGGTGCGGTGCAGGTCAACAATGGTTGGCCGCGTGCTCGACAGCGTCGTCTGCGGTGGCCGCGCAAAGTGCGCGCGCGCCGTCAGCACCGCGAGCACACGCGCCAGCAGCACACGCCGCGACACGTGCACGTCACGCAGCAGTGCCGCGTCCATGACAATGCGCACACCGCCCGAGAGCGTCACGACCACAAAGCGGCTAGGGTGCGCAAGGCAGAGCGAAAGCAGACCGTCGCGGTAGTGCTGCGCCACCGCCTCGCGTGCGTCGTCGTCGAGCTGCGCGCTGAGCCGTGGCAGCGGTAGCGGGCCACAGTGTGCGAGCACGTACTGCACAGTCTGCACAAGTGCCGCTTGTGTGAGCACAGGTGTGTCGCTGCCGTCGTCTGTCGCGGCCGCGTGTGTGGCGGCGGTGCGGCGCGGTGTGTGCATCGCAGTGCGCTGACTGCACCGTGTGCTGCTGTTGCTGCTGCTGTTGTGCGCACAAGGCGTGCAACACAACCATGACAACATACTCGCGCTCAGCGTTGTTGTTGTTGTCGTGCCTGCTGCTCGTGTTGCAGGCACGCACTGCCGCGCACGCCACACAGCACCGCTGCCACGTTGCCACGCACGCATGCCTCAACGTGTACGTACGTAAGTAGGTATGTGTGTGCGTGTGTGTGTGTGTGTGTGTGTGCTTGTGTACTCGTTACTTCGTCTACATGTGTGCACATCGGCAAAACAAGATTGCACACTGCACACACACATACACGTACGCGCATGCGCGTGTGCTTATGTTGTTGTATTGTTGTTGTATGTGTATATAACACATGTCACGGGCTTGGTGTCGTCGTCACGTGCGTCACGACCGTGTCAAGCACCACCGTCACATTGTCCCCACTGCTGCTGCTGCCTGCTCGTGCGTCGTCTGCTGCTGCTGTTGCTTGTGTCGTGGTGCTACTGACTGCACGTGTATCGTTGTTGTTACTACTGCTGTTGCGTGAAGGACGAGTGCACAGCAGGTCTTGTACAAAGTAGAAGCACACCTGCCCGAGGGCCATACCGACGCCGACGCGCAGTGAGCCCCAGCCAATGTTCAGCCGACTGCTCGCCCACCGCCACGCCTCACGCGGGTGACGCTCGCGGGCGCATTGCCCCTGCTGTGCTGCACAACACGCATGGCCACGCAGACGAGCGCAGTAACGTGCGCCTCGTGTTGTCATCCTCGTTGCCGTTGACGCGGCAGCAGAACAACGCATTGACGCCGTCGCGTGCGGTGTGTTGGCGTGCCGGTCAACATAGCTCTCGCCATGGCGATAAATGTACACACACTGCATCGCAAAGGAGCGCAGCAGCTCGACGTAGCCGAGTGGCACAGCCGCGTAGGGCGTGCCGTAGATGACGGAGCGCACATAGTTCAGCGGTGAGCTCAGCACCGAGGCAAGCATGGCAGCAAACATGTTCAGCACAAACGCCTCGGCACCAAGCCGCGACGACGACGACGACGACGTCAGCGACACGACCTTGCTGTCGTCAACGTCGTGGCTGTCATTGTCGCTCTTCCGCGCTCCGCCCTTGTTGTCGCTGCTCCTGTCGTGCGCACACGAGGGCGGCACATTGTCACGCCACACAAGACGACGTGCCGCATGTCGCACCTGTGCGAGCGCTCTGCGCGGCAGTGCGGCGTGGCGCAGCGTCTCGTAGACGACCCCAAACACGCTGTCGCGCAGCATCGTCGTGACGCAGCCGCGAAAGAAGATGGCGACACCGCCCTCGTGGTACATGTGCTGCGCCGTCCGCACAAACGTCACCCCGCGCTCATCGCTGTTCCACATGCGAAACTTGATCGCCTGCAGTACGTTGAGCGAGAAGCCGCTGACGGCGCCGGCGAGGAGGCCCGTGAGCAGCGCATGCACATGCGGCGAGCTGTCCGCCTGACACGCACGCGGCAGTGTGGTGCGCAGGTAGACACGGAAGGTGTCCTGCCAGAACATGTACGACGCCCCGACAAGCGTGCGGTAGACGGCGGCGTTGGCAAAGCCCTGAAACGGCCGCGCAAAGTTACGCACATCAAGGAAGTGACGACGGCGGTGCAACACGCGAACGTACAGTGCGCGGTCAATCGGGTTGAACAGGACGGCCTGTGCGGCACCGCTGATCAGCGCTGGGCCGGCACGACAGGCGAAGCTCTCACGCGGCAGCGATGACGACGAGGACGACGAGGACGAGGACGACGTCGTCGTAGTGGTCGTGCAAACGTTGCACGGCGCCGTGGTCGTGGTCGTCTGCGACGTGCACGACATGGTGATGGCGTTACTGTCGTGTATGTATGTGCGTGTGTACGTGTATATGTGTGCGTGTATATGTATGTGTATACAGCGCGCAAAGAGTACGCCCACAGCCTCCGTACTACAGCAGACACACACACACAAGCAAGCGCACAAGGTGTGTAGTGTCGCGTCATGCACGCAGCACACACACACATACACACACATGTATGCAGCCGGCGTGACCGACGGCGCCGCACGTCAACCGCGTCCGCGTGCTCGTGTACACACACACTGTCTGCGCGGTGTCATCGTTACGTCCGTCTTACATGCCGTCACACATACACACACACATCGTCACGTTCATACTCGTGTCTGTGTGTCATGTCTGCTTGCACATGACACGTTTGCGTCTCCCTTACGCTGTTCGCCACTTGCACACACAAACACACACACACACGCACATACAATGTGTCCACTCGTGCTCTATGTCACGTTTGCCGACAAGCGTACATACAAACACACATATCTGCTCTACCGTTACGCATCGACACACGCACATGCACACACACGCACATATACACACACGTATATATACACACGTGTGTATGTTAGTGACGACGACGACGAGCCGCCGCTAGCGTCGCCGAGTTGCGACCGCTGCGGCTGCGCTGTGCTGCATTGCGGCCGTCACGGTCGCCATGACGTGACGGACTACGCGATCGCTTACGACGTGCACCACCACCACCACCATGAGCTGCTGCTGCTGCTGCACGCGTGCCTGGCTGTGGAGGCAGCAGGCGCATCGCCACCTCATGGCTGTTGCTGTTGCCGTGTTTGTGTAGCGCGTGCGCTCGACGAGCAGCGGCGGCGTTGCTGTTGTTGCCGCCAAACCAGCTCGGCCGCAGCTCCGACAGCGGCAGACGGCTGCTCGCGAGCGCCTCGGCGAGGGCGTGTATGTTGTGCAGTGATGTCAGCAGCTCCGCATAGTCGCTCGCCTTCTCCGTCTGCGCGGCGCCATCGGCGGCCGCAGCAGCCGCCGCAGCCGTCGTGGCAGCCTCAGCGGCTCGCTGCGATAGCTTCGTGACGGCGTAGCGAGCAAGCGAGAGCGTGTCCGCGGCACAACGTGTCAGCGCCGTTAAGCAGTGCTGCAGCTGCGTCGACTGCAGTCGCTGTCGCATCTCCACAGGCCGCGCACGCACGAGGGCGACGATGGCGAACAGCAGCGACTCGATGGTCGATGTGTTGCGCTCGTGCAGAGGGACTGCGGCAGCAGCGGCAGCGGCGGCGGCGTCGGCGCCCTCCTCGTCGTCATTGGTCGCCTCGACTGCTTGCGTCTGCTGTTGCTGCGACGCACTGCTGCTGCTGTTGCTGCTGCACAATAGGCTCTGCAGCTGCGCAAGCGTGTATGTGGTCAGCTGCTCGACAGCGTCGGCAGGCAGCACGCTGGCGAGGCGACACGCCAGCAGCACCACACGCGCGTGGTGCACACCGCGAGCGCCGTCACCGGCCACCGCCGTCGTCAGCAGCTGCGCCTTGTTCAGCGTAGCCATGAGCTCCGCGGCGGCCGCCGTCAGCGCCGCCGTCGCCGCACTGCTGCCGTCGTCGCTGCTCTTCTTGTCCGCCTCACTCGTCGTCGCTGTGCTCACATGTTGTGGCTGCTCTTCTTCGTTGCCATCGACTGCTGCCGGCGTCGTTGTCGTCGCTGCTGTCGTCGCTGCTGCTGCTGTCGTTGCTGTTGTTGTCGCTGGTGGCAGCGACACAAAGCGTGCCGCCAGCGACAGCGCCTCCAGTGCGCGATCGCTGTCAGGTTTGCCTGTTGCCACGTCCTGCAGCACACACTGCAGCAGCGGTGCACCGTGTTGTGCGGCGACGAGCGGCAGGTGCGCCACCACACGCAGCAGCTGCGCATACTCGTGCGCGTCGACGCTGGCGAGAATGCGTGGCAGCAGTGACAGCACAAACTGCTGCGTCTCACCCGTCCACAGCGAGGCCGCCAATGGCGACATCGTCAACTTCGTCAGCCGCGCCAGCGCGAGGCGGCGCTCGCGCGTCAGCTGCTCTGCCGTGTCCTCCTCACGAGCGTCGCTGAGCCAGTGCAGCAGCTTCGTGACAACAGGGCGCAGGGCGGAGGCGGTGAGCGCGTCGAGCGCCTTGCCGGCGGCCACGCGCACCGGCTCCGCAAACGCGTCCGTGTCGAGCATCACCTGCATGAGCACATCGGCGCCCTCGCGCGCCAGATACTCACAGCTCTTGTCGTGCACCGCAATCGCGCCAAGGCCGGCGAGGCACTGCGTGGCGGCGACGAGCAGCGGTGTCGTGTCCTCGTCTGCGCTCAGAATGCGCACCACCGACGTCACAATACGCTTCAGCGCTGCCGTGTCGTGCAGGTGGCCGACGTGGCTGGCAATAAACTCGAGTGCGCGCACACGCAGCAGCAGTGGGGCGGCAGCGGTGGTGGCGGCAGTGCTGTTGCCGCTGCTGCCCTCGGCTGCCTGCATCAGCTCGAGGACATCGCCCACGTGCTGATTGATAGCCTCGGCGTCTGCCGCGAGCGCCTGCTGCAGTCGCGCAAACGTCGTCACCGCCGACGTCGAGGCCGCGGGTGGTGGTGGTGTGGTCGACGCCGTCGACGCTGTCACGGCAGCCGTGTTGTTGTTGTTGTTGCCAGACTCGGGCGATGTGACGGCCGCAGTCGTTGTCGCCGTCGGCGACGTCATCGCCTGCTGCTCGCTGCCATTGTGCTGCTGCTGTTGCTCTGCGTCGACATCACCGACTGCCGTCGCGCTCGCCGCCGACGCTGCCTTCTTCTTCGGTGCCATGACGCGTACAATACAATGTGCGTCTCTGTGTGTCTGTGTGTGTGTGTGTGTATGCAGTGTTGCAGTATTAGTGTGTGTGTGCGTGTTACTACATGTGACGCATAGCAAGGCAGGTCGTGACATGCCACGTGGCAAGTATGCACACGTGCATACGTGCACGCGTCCAGCACATAGACGCGACGTATCACATATACACAACAACAACAACAACACCGCTACATTCTGTGCAGCATTGCATGGCAATACACACGTCATCCTTGTGCAACAACGTATACACACACACAAATGCACACACACAGACGCACACATATACTAGTCATCGCTATGGCTCTAGTCAGCTCGTGTCCTTTTGTATCATGACAACTGCTCGCTTCAGCTTGGCCTGCTCAATCGTCATGGTGCGCGTGTCACTGCTCAGCTTGCGTGGTGGCCTGTCACGCACAACAAGCAGCAGTGCGGGCGACGCAGAAGGCTGCTGCTGTTGTTGTTGTTGCAGTGCGGATGCGACACGATACAGGTCGTCGACCGTGTGCCGCGTAGCATTGACACGCACCTCATGCTTCGCGCCCGCCGTGGTGACGAGACAGACGGTCGTGACGTCATCGCCGCCTTCGACAACGTCAAGCGTAGGCACATGCGTCGCGGCAGGAGCAGTGGTCGTCGCGGACGACGACGCCGTGGCGAGAGCAGAGGGCGCTGCTGTTGTTGTTGTTGTGCTGCTGCTTGCACCACCGCTGCCGCTGCCGCTGCTGAGGCGATGGCCCGTGCCTGTGAACGCCGTGTACGAGGGTGCGCTGTAGTCTTGTGTCATGCAATCGTGCAGCTTGGCCGTAATGTCGCAGTCGGGGTAGCGCTGCGCGAGGATGTCGGGTATGTGGCCCTGCTGCAGTGCACGCGCAAAGGCAGCCCCGTCAGCGCCTTGCAGTGGCACAAACAACGTGTCGTCAATGAGGAAGCCGTTGCGGTAGGCCGCAATGACCACACCGCGTGTACGCCGCAACGTCGGCGCCATCATCGGGCTGGGGTGGCTCGTGTAGCCGAGACGACGTCCATGACCGTAGAAGGCCTGCACACGCGCACCGTCCGCGTCGTCCGCGTCACCACCGCCACCGTCGTCGTCGTCGTCATCGCCCTTGTCATCGCCCGTGTCGGCCACATCGCGCGCAGCAGCCGCAGCCGCAGCAGCCCCTGCCGTGCCTTTGGCAGTCAGGTAGTCACGGTGGTCACCGCCGCCGCCCTCTGCTCCCGCACGTCGCGCAGCCTTGGCAAAGACCTGCTCGATCAGTCGCTGCACATCACCTTCGGTCACACTCTCACTCGTATTGTTGTTATTGTTGCTGCTCGTGTGTGGTTGTGACGGTGCGGCAATGACCTGCTGCGCCGAGCCGCCTTGCCCTGCGCCTCCAACAAAGTATGCCTGTGCGCCCTCGCGCGACGCCGTCGCGTGGTCGCGTTCGCGCGTGGCGGCGGCGGCGGCGGCGGCGGTCACATTCCAGCGATGCGACTGCAACAGCTCACGCGCCTCACTCACCGTCAGCGCAGGGAAGCGCTGCTGCAGCTGTCGCACCGCAGCCAGCTTCTCCGCGTCCATGCCGTCTACAACGCTGCGTGTCTGTGACTGCGTGTGTCTGTGTGTGATTGTGTGTGTGTATAGAATCGACTATGTACAAGCAGAGCACGAAGCATGCAGATACACAATAGAGCACACGCACACACATGGCAACAAAAGGCACACACAACACACACACACGCGCAAACGTAAGCTGTGCATGTGCATACTTGTCGTCATGCTTGTCGACATTACGTCATCATACATCATCACACAAGCCCGAGCGTGTGCACATATGTGTGTGTGTGTGTGTGTCGACGGGCGAGCGTGTCACAGCGTGCACGTAATACGCCTACGTGTATAAATATATATATATATATATATATATATATA
>JAKVQF020000937.1:0-28474 GCA_023091115.2 Trypanosomatidae sp. Fi-14 | reverse complement strand
GTGTCTCATGTACACACCTCCGTCGCCGTCGACGGCTGTGTGTAGTGACGCGCGCGGCAGTCGAGGCTGCGCGCACAGCGCTCGAGTTCACCTGCGCTACACAACTCATCGCCTAGGCTGCCACAACGCATGACAACCGCAGGCTGCACACATGACGTCGTCACTGCCTGCTCGCACATATCGACAGCCGCAGTAGCACTAGTGCTGCTGTTGCTGCTGCTGCTGGTCGTTGTTGCACTGGTGGTGTCGTCCTCGTTGCTGTCAGCCTTGTGTGCGTCGTGGGCCAGAGCTGCCGCATTGGCGCGAGTCTGTGTGCAGCGCACGCACACAATCGACACGACCGCACACGGCTCGCAGCGTCGCCATGCGGGACGGTGTGTCATGACGGCCATGTCGTCTGGTGCTGCTATTGCTCGTGCTGCACTCTGTGTGCTGTCTATTGCCGGCGCAGGAGGAGGTGACGTCGTCGTCGTTGTCGTTGTTAGCGCTGGCATGCACCACAGCGTGCGACTGTGCGCATGTACATGCTGCTGCTGCTGCCGCCGCTGCTGCCGTGAGCTCGTCGTCGTTGCTGTGTCATCTCGTGTCTTGACCTTGGCGCGTGTGAGCGCAGTCGAGGACGGCGATGGCATTGCCGACGACACCGCCGAGGACGACGGCGACGCAACAGCAGCAGCAGCAGCAGCAGTCGCCGTCGTGTCATTCTCGTCCTCGTCGTCGAGTTCGAGCATGTTGCTGCTCGTCGTCGTCGCACAGCGACGCAGTGAGGCGGCGGCGTGCTCGTGACAGTACGATGGTGGGCTGTGTGGTGAGTGCGTGCGCGACAGCGATGGCCGCGTTGTGATCGTCCGTCTCGCCATCGTCGTTGTCGTCGCTGTTTGACGCTGGCTCTGTGTGCTCTTGTTGTCGTCGTCGTCGATCGCGTCGTGGCTGCACTTGTCACCTTGGTTGGCGTCACTGTCACTGTCACTGTGTGCAGGTGCACACACCTTGTGCTCGAGCGGGTCGTACGAGGCTGACGACGGCAACGCAGACGTCCCTGACGTGTCCACTGCTGCTGCTGTTGTGATCGCGTCACGTATGGTGGTCGCTGTGTTGTCGTCGCCTGCGTCACGGTGCACAGTCACGGCAGCAGTCCTCCTTGCACTCTTGACAACCGACGAGGACGGTGCCGCCTGGGCTGCGGCCGCTGTCGCTGTTGTTGCAGCAGCTGCAGTACTCGTATCACTACACTGTTGTTGTTGTTGTTGTTGTTGTTGTTGTTGCAAGGCGAGGTCCGTCGCTGCGGCAGCAAGCCGCGCTACATGTCGATGATAGACGACGCTGTCGGAGCGACGCAGCGGCAGCAACGGTGGCGGCGAGGCGGATGTGACGGTGGTCGCGGCGCCCACAGCGGCGGCTGTGGTCGTCAGGGCGTGCGCGAACGGTGACGCGGCGACGCTGCCGTCACCTTTGCTGCTGCCACTGTTGCTGCTGATGCCGTGCTCGTGTGCGCTGCTTGCACCCATCGTCGCGCCTGCTGCTGTTGTCATTGTTGTTGTCAGCGGCTTCGTGGCACCCGCCTCATTGCCTGCACTCACAGCAGCAGCAGCAGCAGTTGTCGTCGCAGCAGACGCTGTCGTCATCGTCGCTGCTGTCTGCGCCGCTCCTTGTCCCATCAGCGCAGCCTCGTCGACGTGGCCGACGCTGCTGACGCTGTGCATGCTGCTGTTGCTGTGGTGGCTGCAGCCGCTACGCTGCAGTCGCGCATGCACCTCGCGCAGCTCACTGACGCTGGTGTGGTTGAGCGCATCGACAACGTCCTCGAAGGACATGAACTGACACACACGCAGTGACGGTGTACTGCTGTTGCTGCTGCTGCTGTGGTGGTAGTTGCTGACGGCAATGTGACCCGTGCCCGCTGTTGTTGGCAGCAGCGGTGGGGGTGGGGGTGGTGACGGTGCTACTGCAGCTGCAGCAGCTGCTGCTGTCGCGGTGAGTGTTGTCGCCGTTGTGCTTGTCAAGGCTTGTGCAGGCGGCTGTAGCGTCAGCGAAGGCGACGACGTCGCCGCAGTGACGGCCGCAGTGACGGCGGTTCTGCCGTAGCAGCCGTGTTGCTGTTGCTGCAATGGCGGCGGCGGCGACAACGGCGGCGCACCTGCCACGCACATGCTGCCCGAGCACCACGACGTCGCGCACGCCTGCTGCTGCTGCTGCCGCAGCACACTCGCCAGGCTGTCGTTGCTGCTCTTGCTGCTCGTCGTCTTGGCGGCGGCCGCAGCGGCGGCAGCTGCCATGGCAGCCGTCGTCGTCGTCATTGTTGTCGCGTTCATGTTGTTGCCGCAGCGCTGCTGTGCAGCCTCGTAGTGACGCACATGGGCACGTAGGTTCGCCAGCGACAGCGTCTCGCGTGCCTTGCGCAGCATCGTCGGCGATGTCGGCTCTGCATCTGCCGCGAGCGCGGCTGTCGTCGTCGCTGCTGTTGCTGCTGCTGTTGTTGCCACCACGGCCGCGCTACTGCCGCTGTCGCTGCTGCTACGGCTACTGCAGTTCTGCATGGCAGCAGCAGTAGCAGTGCCGCCGGCTGTCGTCGTGGCCGCCGATGCACTCACCGCGGCGGCTGCAGCAGCAGCGGCGGCAAACGCGTCGATCATGCCACTGCTGTTGTTGCGTGTGTACGTGACATTCATGCTGGGCGAGCGCACATCGACGCTGATGACCGCAGCACCCGCAGGCGCCGTTGTTGTACTTGTCGCGTGTAGTGTCGGCTCGTGTGCCGCAGTGGCAGCGGCCGCTGTGTGCGCAGTGGTGTGCATCGGCGCCGCCGCAATGACAGTGGCAGATGGCCGTGTCGCCGTCACAGATCGCGGCGAGTACAGCAGATGATGACTGCTGTAGCTGTTGCTGTTGACACTGCTGCTGCTCGGCACCCACGTTGCGGTGACGTCGACCGGGCTGTGCACACTACCCATGGCTAGCCTGCCTGCACTGCTGCTGTCGATGATGCTGCTGCTACTGCTGCTTGCGCGCGGCACGGTGACTACTGCAGCAGCAGCACCCGTTGCACCTCCGCCTGTTGCATCGTCGTGTGCAGCAATGTATGACGGCCACGACGACAGCGAAGGCTGCGAAGTGAGCATCGTCTGCTGCGGCTGCAGCTGCAATGCACTGACAGGAGGTGCAGCGACTGTTGTTGTTGCTGTTGTCATGCTTGCGCATGTGCCGCTACACGTCGCAAATGACAGCGGCGTTGTCGTCGTGCGCAGAGGAGATGCTGCCGCTGCGGTGGCAACAGCAGCAGCAGTAGTTGTTGCTGCGCTGCCGTAGCTGACTGTACGCGCGCATGGCGACAGCGGTGATGATGTACAGCACGCAGTCGTCGCCATGGCCGCCTTGTCTGCGCCGTGCCTTTGCTGTTGTTGTTGTTGCAGCAGCGGCGACAGGACACACGTCAGTGACACGTGCTGCTGCTGCTGCTGCTGTCTACGCTGATGCAAAGATGACGACGGTGACGGCGACGCCGATGTGTTCGGTGACAACGACGACGTCACACTCGACGCTGCCGCTCCTGCTCCTGCAGCAGCAGCAGCAGTGGTGATGGTTGCGGCAGCCGATGCGAAGCTATCGAAGCGCTCACCTACGCGGTGGTGTGAACGAGCAACACGAGCACACACACCGCCACCACCACTAGTACTACTACTGCTGCTGTGGTGGTTGTTGTTGCAGCCGTCACTGACACACGACGGTGCGACAGCACCCGTAGCCGCAAGAACGGCTGAGCCGCTGCGACACGCACTGCCATGCGCCAACGACGTCGTGTACGCCGCTGCTGCTGCTGCTGCCGTTCGCACATTGCACGCTGTCGGCACGTAGCCGTCGCCATCGCACGCGACAAGCACACTCGCCGTGTTGCTGACGCCACCGCAGGTGCTGCCGCTGCTGCGTGGTCGCGCAACATGTGCGTAGCGACTGCTGCTGCTGTTGCTGTATGCTTGTTGTTGTTGCTGTGGTGGCGCCTCGTGCGGTGTATACGTATCCGCAAACGGCATCGTGTGACGACGTGACGTGTGCGACGCGGTCGCCGTCATCGCACACGTCACGTCGCCGTCACTCATGTACACATCGCGTGCACGCAGCGGCGAATACAGCGCCGCCATGTTGTCCTGCAAGGCGCTGTCACAGCAGTAACTGTCGCTGTCATCACACTGCTGCTGTTGCTGATGACTAGTCATTGCCGTGTTGCCTGCAGTCACATCGTGCGCCGTTGCCGTTGCTGTGGTGGTGACGGTGGTGAGTGCGTGTGTGCTGTAGTGCCACGACAACGGAGACGACAAGGACGCTGCTGCTGCTGCTGTTGTTTCGTCCATGTGCAAAGGCGTGTGTAACGTCAAGCAACGTGTGCGTATGCACACATGAAAAGAGGAACACTACGTGACGTGCACAATGTATAGCTATGCCAACGTGTATATATATATATATATATGCTGCAACGGCGTATGCAATGTGTGTGTGTGTGTGTCTTCGCACACCGTCAGCAAGCTACGCAAGCGTAGCTGTGCGTCACGCACGCACACGCGCCCTCGCACACACACAAACACACGAGCACACAAAGAGCTACACCTGCACGCGACAAGTACACACAAACATGCGCATATGTCATACACAACAAAACTGGCATACGCACACACACACATACACATCGTAGCACATCGTGTCACGCAATGTGCATACATGGCAGCAGTCGATAGCAGTCGTCGACGAGCAACATGTGTACACATTGTGTGTGTGTGTGTGTGTGTGTGTGTGTGCACTACGCAGCCTTCTCGTGCACTGTACGTGCTGCAGCGAGTGCATCCGTCAGCAGTGCACACTCTGCCGCAGTCAACGCGCACGTCGTCTGTGACGTTGCCGCGCACACGGCATCGAGCAGCTCATGCACGCACATGTGCGCCACACTCGTGACGGTCGTCACTGCTTGTGTCGCTGCTGTCGCCGCGGCAACGTGTCGAGTGTACAACACACGCAGCTCATCGACGAGCACAACGAGCGGTCGCAGCCACTGTGCACAGAGTGCTGTGTCCTGCACAGCTGCATCGCAGCATGGCGCAGCACTGCCGGCAGACGCGCACGTCGTGGCTTGCTCGTCGTGCCGTGTCATGACGCGCAACACAAGGCGGCGCAGTTGTGCCGTGTCGCTGTCGTCGTCCTTTGTGGTGACGCCGACGTGCGCTCGCGTGCATGCAGGACGTGTCGCTGTTGTTTGCGGTGCAGCATCAGCAGCCGACGCCGTGGCTGTGTCGTTTGTGTTGTCACAGCCATGCATGCTGTGCGGTGTGCACGCCGCGGACACGCGTGCGTGTTCGACAAGCTGCTCACGCAGCTGCTGCTGTCGTGTATGCATGTGCAACAGCGCGGCCTGCTGCTCTGCCGTCGCCTCGACAAGTGCTGCGCTGCGTACGCGCGCCTGCAGCAGCGCCGCCGTCGCCTCGGCACACTGCAACTGCGCACGCAGACACGCCAGCTCCTGCTGCTGTGCGAGCTGCTGCAGCTGCGCTCGCTCCTGGCAGAGCGCGTCATGGCGCTGCTGACGTGCTCGCGTGTCTTGTTGCAGCCTGTGCAGCTCCGCGATGAACTCGTCAGCGTCACATAGCAGCGGTAGTGGCGGTGGCGGTGGCGTAGGTGATGTGACAGTGAGTGCCGCCTCTGCTGATGGCGGCGATGTCGTCGTCATTGTCGTAGCAGCGGCAGCCTCTGTGGGTGTAGTGAGCGCTGCACATGTCCATGCGTCGTCTCTGCCGTCACTATCTTCATTGTACGATAGCATCGTGTCTACACAACAACAGTAGCAAAGCGTGTATGTATGTGTGTGTGTGTGTGTCGTACGTATACATACACATACACAGACGCACACACAGCATACATTGTGTGCTTGCGTGCAATCGACTCTATGTGCATGGCTGTGTAGCGTCATGCTATGACGCTACACGTGTGCAAGAGTGCAACGAGGTCATCGACCGTGACACCAAGACGATTGCTGTGTTGTACATCTGACGATGCTGCCGCCACCGACGTCGTCATTTGTGATATTGTCATGCTTGTGCTTGTTGTTGTTGTTGTTGTTGCTGTGTTGGCAGCAGCAGCAGCAGCAGCACGACACAACAGCCGCTGCAGCGCCGTCAGCTCACTGCGATGTAGTTGGCGGCCAAGCACGTCACGACACAGCTGCGATAGCTGTGCCATGTCGTCGACGTCGAGCCGCTGCGCCTTGTCCTTGTCATCGTTGTTGCTGTTGCGCAGACACGCGTCGAGGGCGGCAGCCACAGAGCCACGCAACAGGCGCGACGTGCAACAACAACGGTGGTTGCGACTGCCATCGCCGTGCTCGTGTGCAGTAGCAGCACTAGTCGGTGTCGTCGACGAGAGAGCAGACAGTGCACCGCCGCTTGTGCTGCTGTGCGTACGGCGATGCGTGTGCTGCTGCTGCTGCTGCTGCATCGCACACGGCACGCGCATGCGCGGCGACGGTCCGCCTACACTATCGCCACTGCTGCTGCCACTGCTGCTGCTGCGATGTGCATCGCTGTCCTCGTCATCGACAAGGACAATGTCTTGTGCATGTGGTAGCGGTGGCTGTGTACGCGGCACGACACCCGCGCCACACTCCTCTGCCGTCACCAGTGCGTTTGTCGTTGTTCGTGCAGCTGCAGCGTCGGCTGCCTCGTCGTACACAACCTCGTCGAGTATGGCGTACAGCTCGTTCAGTGTCACCGACGCACTTGTCGTGTTGTTGTTCGTGTGTAGCAGTGACGACGTCGTGCGCGAGACGCGCCACGGCCGTCCCGTCACACGTGTGTATGCCTGCACTACACGCCATCGTGGCAGTAGCGCATTGTCGTCTGCGCTTGTGTCAGCACGCGGCGACGCGGATGATGCTGGCAACAGCAGTGTCTGTAGGATGGCGTACACGTGCTCCGCGTCCACATGACCATCATCGTCGCAGTCCCAGGCGGCAAACAACAACGCCGCACGTTGTCGTTGCCACTGCAGCAAACAACGCCACACGCAGCCACCGCGGCAGTCGCAGACGTCGCCACTGTGGTCGTCGTCTGCGGCTCTACGTGTAGTGCACATGTGTGACACACACACACAAACACACAAACACACGCAGACAATGCTAGCACAAGACAAGGCCACAAGGTGGGTGTGCTGCAGCCGAGTGTCATGTCATGACAAACACAACACACACACACGTACACACTTGCACATACACACACACAGCTGTGTGCGTTTACTTACGTAGTTCACGGCGGGCGCGCACGTGCTCTAGTCGCATTCCGCTGCCGCCCTGCTGCACACACACACATATACACACACACACAAATTGCTCGTTAGCTTGCGTCTGTACACGTCGTACCCGCACTCGTCGCGAGCAGTGCGAGCCAGGACGACAGCACACTAACCTCGTCTGCGCACAACACCGCCGCGCACACGCCTTGCAGCTCCTGCGCCGTCACATGACAGCAGCACGCGAGACAAACGCGACCGAGCGCGGTGGCACACATCGCCGCACTCGCGTCGAGCTCGCTGGCGCTGTCGCGGTAAATGCGCAGCACGCCTGCGGCACCGTCGTGCGCGACACAGCGTCGCAGCACCTGCACGAGCAGCTCGTCACGCAGTGTTGCGTGCAGACGACACGCCACCTCGGCCGCCCTCACCCACGCCGCCACGCCGTCGTCATGAGTGTCGCTGTTGCTGCTGTCGCAACGTTGCTCATTGGCAGGCAACGACAGCAGCCGCTGCACGAGCGCCTGCGGTCCGAGCACGCCCTCTGCCAACGCATCGCCGTCGTCGTCATCAGCGTACGCGTCCATGTCGTCGTCGTCGTCGTCATACTTGTCGTCGTCACAGAAGGCGGCAGACGTGTCGCACGTGTTGTTGTCCTGGCGGCTGTGACAACGCGCGTGTGCAGGCGACAAGAAGCAGCGCTGTGCGCGAACACACGCACTCGCCAGCTCGAGCTCTGCCCATCGCCACGCAAACGCCGCCGCCTTGTCCGCACTACGGCTGCTGCTGCTGCTGCTGCTGTTGTTGTTGTTGTTGTCCTCACCACACACCACCGTGTCATCATCATCGTCGTCGTCGTGGGCTGCACCACTGCCATGCGGTGTTGTTGCAACAGCGGCAAGCCGCGCGAGAGCGAGGCAGCGGCTGGCGTGTTGCAGCGGTGTGCGTCCGTACAACACACGGGGCGGCGACGACGACTGAACACTACTATTACTGCTACTCGCGTTGTTGTTGTTGTTGTTGTTGTGACATGCCTCGGTGACGAGGGCGTCAAAGCGCGACGGCTGCGTCAGCCACAGCAGCTGCGGTGCGCAGTGCTCGAGCAACGCGTCACGCTGCGCAGCGACACGACGACGTGGCAGCTGCGTCATGCACGCGTGCATGTGCAACACCTCCCACTCCCGCCCCTGCCGGCACAGCTGCGACAAGGCGTACAGGAGAAGCGGCGGGCAGGACGCGCAGTAGCGCTCGAGCAGCGCAAGGTGACGCGGTGGCAGTGGCTGTGGTGCGGCACACGCGACTGCCGACATCGTCGCCGTCGCCGGCGCGACCGCGGCGAGGCACAGCGTACAGAGCACGCGCAGTGCACCGAAGCGCAGCGCCAACGCCTCGCACAGCTGCAGTGCCCCTCGTGCAAGGGCAAACGACGACGACGACGAGGACACGAGCAGCTGTGGTGGGCCATGCGGGTAGCCGAGGGGCTCGCGTACGAAGGGGGCGCGCAGCAGCGTGCGTTGCAGCAGCCGCGAGGCGACGTCGCCGTCATCGCTGCTGCCGTCATGGCTGCTGCTGTTGTTGTCGCTGCTGCTGTAGCAGTGCTCGAGTGTGAAGTGCAGTAGGTAACCCAGCAGCTCGAGCAGCTCATGCTGCTCGCGCACCGTGTGCACGCTTTGCGTCATGACTGCTGTTGTTGTTGCTGATGTTGTTGTTGCCTGCTTGTTGCTGTTGTTGACGTTGACGTCCACCTTGTCCGCGTTGACAGCGTACACACGCTCCGCTCGATGTGCAGCGGCGAGCGTGTCGGCGAGCACCGAGGCGAGCATGTCACACGCATCACGCATAACAGCCGCGACACCGTCACGCGCCGTTGCGTTGTTGTTGCTGCTGCTGCAGTTGCTGCCACAGTCACTCGTCCACAACTGCGTCGTCACACACGGCGACAGCGTCGTCGCACACACACGCATGTCACCTCGTGACTCGACGATGCTCTGTGCCACCGCAACGAGCACACATGCCACCGCATGCACTGTACTGTTGTCGCTGCTGCTGCTCGTCATCCTTGTCGTGGCAGCACATGTTGCTGCAGCTGCTGCTGCACCGTCACGCTGCAGACGCGCGCGCGTCAACAGCGCACGCAGCAGCCGTACTGCGTGCCCGTCGTGTGCGTAGACGAGCTCAGCAGCTGTGCAGCGATGTGCACGACGCGCCGTGCCGCTGCTGCTGCTACTGCTGCTGTGATGGCTGCGTAGCTCACGCGCCACGTCCGTGACAGCATCGCGCAACACCGCCTGACAGCGACGAAGCTGTGTAGCATTGCGCAACAATGGCTGTTGCTGTGTCGTCGTTGACATGTTGTGTGTAGCCGTCGTGCTGTTGTTGTTGTCCGTGTGCGTCACGCCATCCTCGCGAACGCAGACGGTGTTGTACACGTGTGTGGGCAGCACGCTTCGCGCGTCCACGTTTTGCAGTGTACGCAGTGTGAGCAGTGTGAGCAGCGCCTCTTGCCGCGACAGCAGCCGCGCCACCGTCGACGGCTGCAGGCACGACGACAGCGACACACTCGTCGTGGCTGCTGCTGTAGCTGCAGCTGCTGCTGCTGTTGTTGTTGTTGTCAACTGCACCCACAGGCTGTGCTCGAGCAGCACGGCCAGCACAAAGCGACGATGTGCCTGTTGCCGCCGTTGCAGCTGCCGCGTCACGCGTACGATACTCATGGCGTCGTCCACATCAAGATTGGTGCGAGCCCAGTGTACACACGCCGCCGCATCGTCATCGTCATTGTTGTTGTTGTTGTTGTTGTTGTGTGCGTGACAGTGCTGCTGTTGCTGCCGCCATCGTGCTCGCCTGCTTGTCGGTGTTGTCATTGTCGTGTCAGTGGCCTCGTCGTACGACGACGTCGCGAGCAGCTCACTCGCCTGCAGCACCACCTCATCGAGCAGCACACCACCGCGGTCGCCGTCGACGACGCGCGCCGTGTGCAACAGACGCAGCAGCAACGCGTGAGCGTCGCGTACGGCGCAGTGGCCGTCGCGCACATCACCGACAAACGCACGCGACGACACGCACTGTCGCGTCAATGCCGCCTCGTCATCGCCGCCACCGCCACCGCCGTCGTCGACGCGCGTCAGCGGCGCGAGCAGACGCGCATCCTCGCCGTCGACGAGCACAGCGAGCGCGGCGTGTGGGCCATCGCGTGCGAGGGCCACGACAACGCGTGTGCGCTCACACAGCCCGCTCGCCACCACACCACGCAGCCCACGCAACACCGCCGTCTCGTCGCGGTGGCAGGCCTGTCGCACGCCGCTAGCGCTGCTCACACGCACACAATAGTGACGGACAAGCAACAGCACGTGGGCGGCGGCGTCGTCGAGCGCGCACACGCGCACGCGCGAGGGCGCGTTGCGTGCATCGCCGCACGCAGATGTCGTCGTCGCTGCTGCTGCTGCTGTTGTTCTTGTCATCATTGTTGTTTCTGCAGCAATCGCCTGCACAACGTCGAGTGTGGTGTGCACCGTCGTCGTGTGCAGCAGCGCGCCGGTGGCCCTGTGCAACGTCAGCAGCGTCAGCGATGGCTGCGACACGCGCCTTCTCGCAGCGTTGTCATTGTTGTTGTCATTGTTGTCGTCATTGTCGTTGTTGCGTGACCATGTCGTTGTTGCGTGTGGTGCGACAAGATACAGTACGAGCACCACACGCGATGTGTCCGTGACACACACCACGCGTCCCGCCATCGCGTCGCCGCGTGTGGCGACGAGCGTGCGCACACGACAGCGCCACTGTGGCTGCAGCTGCAGCATGGCGCCGTCGTCGCCCTCGTCACGGTCGCTGCAAGCAGTGCTGCGTGTCGTGTCGTTGTTGTTACTCTTGTTGCCAGTGTAGCAGCACACGCCGATGGCGTACACATCACCGGCCGCACTCGCCGCGAGCAGCTGTGCGTTGTTCGTCGTCGTCGTCGCTGTTGTTGTCGCTCTCGCACTGTTGTCGCCTTCGTGTGCGCAAAAGTGCAGTAGCGTCAGCGGTGTATCGTCGTCGTTCTCGTCGTCCTCGTCGTCGTCGCGTGTGTGTGCGCACATCGACGACGTCGTTGTGTGCGTGTCGGCATCGTGTGCTGCTGCTGCTGCTGTCGTGTCATTTGCACGACTGCCAGACACAAACGACCGCAGTGACGACCACCACCGTCGCTCGCGACGTGGTGACGCCGTCGCGTCGTCGTTGTTGTTGTGTGTCTGTGCAGCCGTTGCTCGTCTTCTTCGTGCTGCTGCTGCTGCTGCTGTCGTCTGCTCGTGTAGCGCAGTCATGGGCAGCTCACACGTCACGTGCTGCCCGTCATGCGAGCAGACGACGACAAGCGTGTGGTGCCTTGTGCCGACTGCCGTCAGCCACACACTGCCCGACGACGGCGACGTCGTCGTGCACTGCGCGTGTGCCGCGCTGACATGCGCGCACACACGTGCGCACGCGAAGCATGTCACACGCACCGCAGTCGTGTCACTGTACGCAGACACGACACGATGCTGTAGTTGCCGGTCGAGACTGCACACGACACCACGCGAGGAACAAAAGGCGAGCGTGTGTGCACCATCATCGTCATCGTCGTTGTCGTCGTTGTCATCGTTGTTGTTGTGTGTGTGCAGCGCCGTCACTTCACACACATAATAAGCGCCACCGTCATCGTCGTCGTCTGCGCGCGTGCGTGTAAGCGAGAGCATTGGCACGCGTTCGATGCGATACGGCGTTGCTTGCGTGTACGCGTCTGTCGCCGTTGTCGTGCACGCTGCCAACGACCACACACGCAACACATGTGCAGCATCGGCGTCAGCCAGCCATGCAATATGACGGCCCACACCCGACAGCGCCGTCACGCGTGTGCACTCGTCGTCCGTCTCGTTGCCACTGCTGCTGTGTTTCGCAGATGCACCACCACCGCACGCAGCAGAAGCAACAACAGCACGCCTTGTTGCTGTTGCTGTTGTTGTTGCGTCATCGTGTGCACTCGCCCTTACATCGTATGACACGACGCGGTCGTCTTGTGTACGCGCCACCTTCAGCGGCGGTGCAAACATCGCTACACGTGTAAATGTATGTCTGTGCGTGAACGCTTGTGTGTGTGTGTGTGCGACTATGTGTGTGGCTAGGTATGTCTATGTAATATGCTGATAAGGCAACAAACGCACGCATGACACAACGACATCACAGGCACAAAGCCGCACACGCACACACGCATATGTGTGTGTGTGTATGTGTGTGTATATGCTCTTGTGTCGTCATTGTTTGTCCTTCGGCTCGTCTATGCGTACACATCGTCGTGTGTGTGTGTGTATGGCACATTCTATGTATGTGCTCGTTTGCACACAAGCATACACACATATGTGTGTGTATGTGTATGTGTGTATCTGTGTTCGTGTTTGTTTGTGTGCGTATGTTGTCATCGCGCCTCATCCGCGTCCGCTGCCATCGCCGCGAGCATCTCCTCCAGCGGCGCCAACCAGCGCTTGTCCAGCGAGCGCGTCAGCAGCAGCGTCGACAGCGTCGGCGCGTGTCGGGTCGGGTCAAACAACGCGAGCTGCGACCACGACAGCGGGCAGCACAACTGCCCCGTCGCCGGGTGAACGCAGAAGGGTAGCTTAAGCAGGTGATCACGTCGTGTGCTGACGTGCTCGTCGAGGCGTGGGTACATGAGCAACACCGCCACCGCCTGCAGCACCTCACTGCACTCGCGCTCGCTGCCCAGCGCACGACACACACGCGGCCAGTCGAGCACGTCGCCGTCGTGGTAGGGTGCGTGCTGCACGTAGCGCTGCAGATGCTCACGTCGGCCGAGCTGCAGGACACGTAGCAGTGTCGTGTGCACCAGTGCGGCGGGCTGGGCGTGGTAGCGGACATTGTTGGCGTTGCTCGCGTCGTCGCCGCAGAAGAGCTGCACAAACGCCGCGAGCAGCACCTCACTCGCAACACGGCGTAGCGTGGGGTGTACGGGGCGATGCTGTGCCAGCTCGGCCACCACACCATATCGCGACAGCGGCGACGGTGACGAGAACGACGACGACGAGGACGACGTCGTCGTCATTGCGACGGCGGCGGCCGCCTCTTTCGGTGTGATCGCCGACACGTAGCCGACGAGGGCGGCACGCTCATCGTCGTGCATGCGGCGAGCGCGCTTGTCACACACCCACACATGCACACCACGACGCCCCGAGAACACCGGCAAGAGATACTTGAAGCCGAAGTCGCACGTCAGCACCGCACGCAGCACACGCACCGCACACACCATCCACGGCCAGCACTGCGCACAGATGCTCTTGCCACTGCAACACGACCGCACCGCGTCATAGTCGGACATGTCAATGTCAAACACGAGCTCGCGCTCCAGCGGCACGACGTTGCTCACACTTTGTCGCAAGCTGGGGCGAACATTGTACACCGCGCCAGCGTCGATCTTCTCAGGGAAGCAGCGCAGCAGCTCGGCGCGCAGCTCACTCGCGCTGCTGTAGCTGCGGTAGCGTGTGAAGATGTCACCGAGCAGTGTGAAGCAAAACTCGCGACGCGACAGGTACGCCTCGCCTTGCGCCGTCAGCGTCGTACGCGTCACCGCTGTAGCGACAACAGCAGCAGCAGCCGTAGCAGCATCCGTCGCGTGTGACGACGTGCCCTGCGCGGCGGCTGTTGTTGTTGTTGTCACACTGCCGTCACCGTCGTCGTGTTTGTTTTCGTCGTTGTGTGCGCAGCGCACCGCCGCGTCAACGCGCCGTCGCTTCATCTTCGCCTCGACAGACGCGGCATTGCTGTCGTCGTCGTCCTCGTCGTCGTCGTCCTCGTGCTTCATTGCCTCGTCCTGTCGCTGCTTGACAGATATGGTCGCCGCTGCAGCCGTCACATGCGCAATAGACGGCTGCTGCTGCTGCTGCTGCTGCTGCTGTGGTGTGACAAGTGTGTACGACAGCCATCGCGTCACCAGCTCGACGGGGTAGACGTGCTCGTAGAACTCACGCAGCGACGACTCGTTCAGCATGTCGTCGTCGTCGTGCAGAGACACAAAACAACAACAGCGGCAACAACGACGACGACTAGTCATACACAACGCACGCACGCACAAGCAAGACAACATGCATACACATACATACAAACATAACATACACACACACATACATATACATACAGGCTGCATGTGGTGCGTGTCAGCACGGCTGCGCTCGTCGAGTATGCCTGCTTGCTGGCTGGCTTGCACAACACACCGTGTCGGTGTTGCATGGCTATGTACATGATCATATACATGTATACATGTGTATATGTGTGCGTGATGTTCTCATACACAGCCGTGTCACAGACGTCACACACACACACACATACAAACAAACAGAGGCGTATGCACACAACATCAGAAGCGCATGGGTGGCAGATGCGGGCCGTCAGCATCGCGGCCGACGTCAAGGCAGCGCGTCGCAGCTGCACACGCCGACGACGTGGCCGAGGCATTGGCACGGGCGGCGACGCGACGCGCCTCGAGGGCGTCACGCACGACACGAGCCCGGTATGTTGTCCACTGCAGCTGCGACACGTACTGCTCCCGGACATCGTCCTGGGCCGGGTAGCCCTTCACGTACTCGCGCAGTCGAGCGAGTGTGATGGCGGGCAGTACACGTCGACAAACATCGTACGACAGCGCGTACACAAGCGAGGGCTGGCGTGCGTACACCGTCGCCAGCCGCGGCGACGGCGTCGACGGCAGCAGCAGCGGCGCCTCCTTGTTCTTCGCCGGTCGCGTCGACAAGAGCATGCTTGCGCGATGCACACCCATGTTCGTCATGACGGTGCTGCTGCTGCCGCTCGTCGCGCTGCTGATGCTGCAGACGCTGTTGTTGCTGCCGCTGCTGCTTGACCGGTGCATGGACAGTCGCGTCGACGCGGCAGCCGCCACGGCAGCTGCGGTGGCAGTGGCTGCTGCACTGCCGCTGCCACCACTGCTCTCACTGCCGCTGTCCTCGTTGCTGCTGCCATCGCTGCAGCCGCTGTCACGACGCTCACACAACAACGGCCGATGTGCGTCTGTCGCCGTCGACGATGCCAACGAGGTGAAGGAGGCACGCGAGGACGCGGTCGCGACGAGGACCTTGTTGTACACCTCGCCTGGCATGCTGTTGTTACTACGGATGTTGTTGTTGCTGCTGCTGCTATTGGCGCTCGGACAAATGACACTGCTGTACTCGTTCGCGTCGTAGGCATGATCGTGTGTCAAGTGCGACGGCAACGGCGGCTCGCCCGCATGTGCAGCGGCGGCTGTTGTTGCTGTTGCTGTCGACGTCGTCGCCACGCGCGCACCGCCACGCAGCGGCGATGAGCGCGCAACCGCAGTTGTTGTTGTTGTTGTTGTGTGTAGTGAGGGCGGTGATGATGATGGCAAGGCAGACAGCGGTGCATCAGTTGCGAGCAACGACGACGACGACGAGGATAGCGGTAGCTGCGTAAAGCGTGTCAGCAGCGCATTGCGCCAGTACGCGGCCGACCATCGCACGCCCTCCCCGGGCCGCCTGTCAGGGTGGTAGCCGAGCAAGCCGAGCTCACCCACCACCTCGCCACCGCCGAGCACCGCCACTTCCATCACACGCGTCACAGCCGCCTTGCGAGCTGTACGTCGACTACACGCAACGTCACAGGCACTGTTGTTGTTGTTGTTGTTGTCGGCGTGGTGGCTCGACGCAGACGCAGCCACGCTAATGTTGCGTGTCACACTGAGCTGTCCGTGCACGACGAGGCACAAACGATCAGACGCGGCGCCCTCGACAAACAACACCTGCAACGAGGCAAGACGCAGCGGCAGCAGCGCCCGCGCACACGCATCGACCTCGGCGTCACTGCAGTTGGCAAAAAAGGGCGCACACAGCTGCGCGCGCAAGAAGCGACGACGCTGCTCAAGCACGGCCGCCTCCGCACGCCGCAGCACCGATAGCAACGAGGGCGCACCGTCCATCCCCGCGGCAGGGCTGTTGTTGCTGCTGCTCGGTGGTGCGCGCACACGCAGCAACGGCGTTGACAGCTCTGTGGTCAGATACCGCGCCCCGCCGGGCAGCACCGCACGCAGCGACGCGCTGTTCAGCACATCGCCCGGCAGCACCGGGTAGTGCTCGACGCCGTTGCACGTTGTCAGCTCGAGCAGCACCTTGCCCTGCAACACAATGAGCAGACCGTGAGCCTCGTCCAGCAGCGACACCTCCTCGCGCACACCACACCCTCCTCCGCCTGCTGCAGCTGCAGCTGCAGCAGAGGCAGCGGACGCGTCGACGGCAACAAAGCTGCCACGAGAGGCAGGCAGGCGCGCATCGCCCGCACGTCGCGCACGCAGCGGCGACGACGCGGACGACATTGTCGTGCCGTTCATCTTAGCGCTGTCGTGCAGAGAGCGCGCGGCGGCGGCAACAGCGCTACCGCCGCCACCAACGCTGCCGCTGACGCTGTTGCTGTTTTGCGATGAGCGACGGTGTTGCAGCGCCAGTGCACTGCGCTCTGCGGCCGCCGCAATCGAGTGATGGCTGCGCTGCTGCCCACACAACGGCGTGGCACCACGCACAGCGGATAAGGACGATGTCGTCGTTGTAGTTGTTGTCGCCTCTGCAGTTGCCTGCGTTGTGTTTGCTGCCGTGTCGCCTACATCGTTTGCTACGTCACGCAGCGCGTCACACTCGCCTGCCGCTGCCGCAGCGGCAGCAGACTGCGTGCCGTCAGCACTCGACGACGCCATGTTGCTTGCGTGCTCGTCGACAAAAGCGACGCTGCGTCGCACGCGCAGCGCGGCTGCCGGCACGATAGGTGGTGCCTCGCCCACCACCGCACCTGCAGCAGCACTGACAGGTGCGGTGTACTGCGTAGCCGCCACCTGTGTATGCTTGTCGTAGCTGCTGCCACCGCTGTTGCTCTTCGCCACCCGCGCCACCTCGACGCGACTCGCACGTGGTGACGACGACCGCA
The DNA here is from genome assembly GCA_023091115.2 of Trypanosomatidae sp. Fi-14. NCBI lineage: Eukaryota > Euglenozoa > Kinetoplastea > Trypanosomatida > Trypanosomatidae > Trypanosomatidae sp. Fi-14. Next base: position 11,251 of record JAKVQF020000937.1, on the reverse strand, counting down.
ACATGTCCACCGCCTGCTCGTGTCCACTACCGCCGCCGTCGACACCGCTGCCGCTCCCGTCATACGCAGAGGCGCTCTCGGCAGCCGCCGTCGTCGGCGCCGTGTACAGCACGCTGTTGCGGCCACGCACCATCACCACGTCCATCGCATCGACAATGACACGCAACTCGTTGTCACTCAATGGGGCAAAGTATGGCACCGTACGCCGCAGCAGCTGCACACAATCGGCAACAAAGGCGTCTGACATGTGCGGGCGTAGCGGCTGCTGCAGCTCGCGTAGCACCGCCTGCCACGTCAGCGGTGCAGGGCTAGCTCGTGCGGCACGCACGGCAGACGTATCGCCAGCAGACCCCGCCATCGCATCGACACCGCTGCGCGTGCGCGACATGGTGGCTGACAATGACGATGACGTTGTCACTGCGCCCATGCCTGCCTCCGCCGACATACACGTCAGCCGCTCCTTCTCGTAGCACGATGAGAAGGCAGCAGCCGACATGGCAGGCGTCACACACGACCGCGACGAGGTGTGGTGCAACGCGCGTGACCGCGTTGACCGCGACGCAGACGCCACCGTCGCCGTACTCGGTTGCGCTGTCGATAATGACGACGACGCACCATGCGCATGTGGCGGACGCTTGCGACTGCCACCCAGCAGCACATCAAGTGAAGGCAAGGCTGCCAATTGTGCTGCAACCGTCACAACACGACCAGCGCCTCCGCCATGACACGCCTCGGCGCTCACAGTTGGCATAACTATTACAACGGCACAGACACAATGCAAACAATGAGCAGACATACGCAGCACAACGACACGTCACAGACTGCAACAGCATAACATACGCAAACAATCTTGCAACACACAACAACAACACAACACACTAAACATACACGACTACATAACGCACTAGCAACTGCGACGCACCCACCGCTCCAAAGCAGCGCGCGAGTTGCTGCGACGTGACGGAACGGCACCGGCTTCACCTGCAGCAACACTACCGAGTGCCGATACATGCGTACTGCGCGCATTGCGCGTGTGCATCACATCGATGACCTGTGTCAGCACAGCATTGTCACGCTTGACACCACTGCGCGAAACAACAGCGCCCATCGACCGTGCCATGCGCCGACGCGCTTGCGACTCGTCTGCCGCCATCACACAGCGCATGTCCGCTTCCTCCTCCAGCAGATCGGCAACAACACTAAAGGGCAACGATTCGGACGCCTTGCGTACAGCAGCCTCGGCAGACACCACGGCCTCGCGCTGCAGTGCGGCAAACGCGGCAGCCTCGTCCGCGGCCAGCGCGTCACGGGCGTCGTCGCTCGCATTCGCGCACGCCACCAGCGCCGCCTCGTGTGCGCACGTGCCGGCGGCGTCCTGCAGTGCGGCCAGCTCGTCTGCCTGCACCTCGGCGCGGGCGGCGGCCTCGGCAGACACCACGGCCTCGCGCTGCAGTGCGGCAAACGCGGCAGCCTCGTCCGCGGCCAGCGCGTCACGGGCATCGTCGTTGTCCGTTGCGTGTGTAAGCTGTTGCAATTGTGTGTCGATGTTTTGCATTCGTCGTGCGAGTGCTTCGGTTCTTTTGCGCTCCTCTGCCTGCTGCAGACAGCGTCGTTGTGCGAGCAGCGGGGCGCTCTTTGCTACTAGCTGCTCTAGTTCGTCGTCGTACAACTTCTCACGCAGCTGCGTCTGCACCTGCGCAATGTCGCGGAGTGTGACGGGCGGACGCAGCTCGGGTGACGACTGCGCGCTCGTGTCGCTGTTGCGCAGCGGTGATGGTGTGTGTTCGTCGTTTGTCGCGGTGTATTGCGCTTGCTGTCTTGCGTCTTGTTTGTTGCTGTGCACATTGTGCGTGTTGCTGCTGTGCTGCTTTTGCGCATTCGTATTTTGTAGTATGCTGCGCAGTGGCAGTGGTGGCACGCGTGGTTGCGTCATTGTGCTGTTCGTGTCGACCGTGTTATTGTCGACGGCTGCGTTGCTGTTGCCGCTCGTGTGTGCACCCGTGACGCGTGCGATGCGTTCGAGAAACTGCATCGCAATGGCGTTCTTTGTCTTGTTGCGCGGCAGAGGCTGCTGCGGCAATGGCACTACGTGTGTTGTTGCTGCTGGCGGCTGTGGTGTCGTTGGCTCTGTCTGTGTGTCGGCGTGTGGCAACGATGCGTGCGGCTGCTGCGCTCGTTCGCGTACGCTGACGTGCTCCTTGTGTAGTGTTGCGTGCTCGTCTCTGTGCTGCTGCTCGAGCATCGCGCGCGCAGCCGCCTCGTACGCTTGCAGGTGCATGCGCAGTGCATTGTGCTGCTGTCGTTGCAGCCGCAGCGGCGTCTCGCGCACGCGTCCGGGCGTTTGCATTACAGGCTGTGCAGTGTCATTGTTGTTGAGCATGTCGCGTAGCGCGTGGCCGCCGTCTGCTGCTGACGCGGCGCTGTCCATGTCAATTCGCTTGTACGGTGTGCATTCGTCGTCGTTGTCGTCGACGTCGTTGTTGCTGCGCGCTTCACGGTTGTCGTGTATGTTGTATGGCGGCGGCGGCGGCGGCGGCTGTCGACGAGTGCGTGCGAGCCACGGCGAGTCGCTGAGTGTGTGTTGCGCGTCACTGCGCTGCAGTCGTGGCAGCGTTGGTACTTTGCCTTTGCGTCGTCCTGCTCGCACGTCTGCGAGGTCGTCGTCTGCGCGCTGCAGCAGTGTGCGTCGTCGTGTCCGCTCGAGGGCGATGAGCAAGTTGCGACGTTGCACTTCCGTTGCGATGCATTCGTGCACAGTGCGGTAGTAGTCCTGCAGCTGCTGCGTGCGCGCCTCGCGTTGCTGCTCGCGCAGTGCCGCGTCGTGGTAGTAGCGCTCCTCCGCGACGAGCAAGCCCGCCCGCGCGTCGGCCTCGTCGTAGCACAGCTGTGAGTATGCCAACTCGGCCTCGACCTGCAGCCGCGCTCGTGGCGCGTCGAGCACGCTAATGTCGACGAGCTCGTTGCGGTCAATGGCGTTGACATTCTGCACACGCGTGACTGCAGTCGTGTTTGCTGCGTTGCGTGGTGTGGTCGCAGTTGTTGCTTGCACGTGTGCTTGCGCCGTGGTGCGCGGTCGCGCCACGTGGACGCCACGCGGCAGCGGTGCTGTCGCGCGTGCAGTCGGTGCTGCTGCTGCAGTGCTGTCCTTGTCGTCACGCTTGCGTAACATCTTGCGCGCCGCCGTCGTTTGCGTCGTTGTTGTACGTGACGTTGCTTGCGTGTGTGCTGTGGCGGCGGCGGCAACGGCGCTGCTCTTGTCGCCGTCGTCATGGACGTGTGTCAGCGGCCTCGTCGTGTGTTCGCTTGCTCTTGCGGACGCCGCTGTCGTGTTGTGTGCCGAGTGCACCGCACCCTTGTCGCGTCGCGTCGACTGCGCGGCGCTTGTGTGCGCGCTGTTGCGCCGCAGCTGCTGCAGCACCTGTGTCATGTACGCCTGCGTCGTCGCCCGCTCGCTGCCCTCCGCGCGCGCCGTCCGCCGTCGCGCCGCACTCTCTTCCGCAGACAGCAGCTCGACAAGACTGTACTGCTGCATGTCAAACACAGCACTCGCCCGCGTGCCGTGTTGCGCGCCACGCTGTACTGTATGCTGGTATCTGTATTGTTACAACCTTGGTCGTCTATGCTGCGTGACACCAATGTCGTCGTCGTGTGTGTGTGTGTTTTAGTTATAAGTACATGTAAAAATACGCGAGTAACACACACACGCACACGCTTGTATATGAGTATGTATGCTATCTTTGTCTTCACTACAGTCGCTATGCACGGCTTTGTGCACGTCAGCGGTGCAACGTCGCAGGGCAGCCTACACTGCCGACGGCCAGTGTGTGTCTGCGCTACACGTGTGCGACGTCACCACACCTTCTGCTGGCACAACAGCAACAAGAGCAACGCAAAGCACACCGCAGTACATGACAGGACATTGCACAGACGTACACACACATGCGTGCGTATGTATGTCGTATGTTCGACAAGTCAGCGTACGTGTGTGTGTGTGCTGCGACATGCTGCACACGCAAACACACACGAGCACAAACGACAAGAAAGCAAGCACAAACAAGTGCAGTAGCGAGGCGCGCGAGCATACGCGCACACGTGTGTGTGTGCGCCTACTTCAGCGGGATGAAGCGCGACGAGTGCGTGGCGCCCACACCCGGGCGGCCGTGGTTGACCGGCTTGTACGTCAGCGAGAACTCGCCAAGGTAGTGCCCAATCATCTCGCCCTTGATCTCCACCGCGTTGAACTGCCGGCCATTGTAGATGCCCACCACCGACCCGACCATCTCGGGCGTCACAATCACGTCGCGCAGGTGCGTCTTGACCGGCTTCGGCTTCTCGCCCACCTTCACATTCTTCTTCGCCTCGCGCAGGCGCTTCAGCAGCACCGGCGGGCGGCGGTCCGCGTGGCGGTTCATGTGCCGCCGCGCACGCGCGTGCACGAGCGCCTTGAACTCGCTCTCGCTCAGCGCCAGCAGCGGGTCAATCTCGAGACCGCGGTACGTGAACTTGTGGAACGTGCGCTCCTTCTTCAGCTGCTCGTAGCGCTCCTGCGTGATGTTCGACGCCATGGTTTGCTGTGTGCGGGCTCGCTGCTCTACACTACAAGAACACACACACATAGACACAAAGAAACACGCATACATGTATAGCACAATGCAAATGCACAAAGGGCAGCACAACCACAGGTATGTGTGTGCATGTGTGTGTGTGTGTGACACGACGCATGGCGCACACATACGCGCACACGCACACAGTTGCGCTGTGTGCTGCAACACTGTTGTACATCTTGTCGTGCGTGGACGCGCGCGACACATCACTTGTATACTATACATTGTACATGACACTGACGCCGTGTGTGTGTGTGTGTGTGTGTTTGCATCATTGTTGCTACATTGTCGTGTTTACAGCGCTTGCTGGCCGTGTTGTTGCACCGTGGTCCTTCTTCTTGTCGTCCTCGTCGACATCGCCACTGCCGCACCTTTTGTTGTCAGCACGCACCTTGTCACTGTCGACGGCTGCCGTGTTGTTCTTGTCGGTGTCATCGCTTGTCGTTGTGGTGGTGGTGGTGGTAGCTGCTGCCGGCGGTGTGGCAGCGTTGCTCGTCGCCGCAGCCGTGTCGCTGGTGTCGTTGTGCTTGTCCGTGCCAGGCACGTCGTCATCGTCGTCGTCGTGTGCGAAGAGGTCGGCGTGCATGCGTGGCACTTGTGCACGCAATCGTGCACAGAAGCTGTACCACTCGACGAGTTCGCGTGTGCGTGGGGCAAAGAGCGCGAGCGCAGCAGACGCAGCCGGTGACATGGACGGCTGCGGTGGCTGTGGTGGTGATGGTGCTGTGGCAGTTGCGGTTGCGTTCGTCGTCGAGGCAGCTGCACTACCGCCAACTGCCACACGTGCGCCCTTGCTCGTGCTCTTGCCGCTGACCGTCTTGCGTGTCGCTCGCGCCGTCGACGACAGTGACGACGACAACGCAGCTGCGGCTGTCGTGCCGCTCGTTGTGCTGTCGAGTACCATGTTGCTTGTCGCCGTCGCACCGCCACCGCGAGCGCTGACGCGCGTCGCACTCGTGCCACGTGTGCCTGCCGTCGAGCGTGGCCGACTCGCGTCCTTGCCGTGTGCAGGACGCCGCGTTGTGCTGCCGCTGTTGTTGTGGTTGTTGCCACCATTGTCACCGCCACCACCGTCGTCGTCGTTGCCGTTTGTGCCGCGATGCTCAAAGGGGAAGTGTATGGCCGCACTCAGACGCGGCAGTGCCTCGACGGCGCGGACAAACATCTCCTCGAGTGCGAGGCACTGTGCTGTGCGCGCGCGCTGCAGCACGTGATGACGCTGCTCGAGCAGCTGTGCATACTCGTGCGTCATGCCTGCCATCACTGGCACCTCACTACCCTCCCCACCATCGTCATCGTCGTCGTTGTCTGCGTCACTGTCCTTGTCGCCGCTGCTCTTGTCCTGCCGCAGTCCCACACGGCCACTGCTCGCGCGATCCTGTGCACCACCACCACCGCGCGATGGCGTTGCTGGCAGGGCGACGAGGTGGCGCAAGTGCGTGCGCGCGTCGCGTGCGGTGCCCGTCAGTGCGTTGCCACCACCCCGCTCACGCCTATACACATCGGCCGCCGCCGTCGCGTACAGCGGTGCCGCGTCCATGCTGCGCAGCCGCGCCACGGCCTCGCCGACGGGCAACAGGTACACCCCGAGCACCACCGCACTCTCCCGCACAAGTGGCAGCAGCAGTCGCTCGAGCACGTCGTAGGTAGCAAGGGCGTAGTGCAGGACGAGCGCGCGCCAATAGCGCACAAACACGGACGCCCCCAGTGGCATGCCGGGTGGTGCCAGGTGCGTCGTCACGAGCGCGCACGTCGACGTGCGTGCACTACGCGTAGTGACAGCAGTAGCAGCAGCAGCGACATCACCAGCTGCTGCTCGTGTTGTCGTTGCTGGCAGTGGTGAGACTGCTGCGGCACTGCTGCGCGTGTGCACCTCGTACGCCTTGTCCTGCAACGCATAGCCGCCGTGGCTACTCGTCGCTGTGACCAGTGTGGCCCTGTGACCACCATTACCGCCACCATTACTACTGCTTCGACGCGTGTTGCTCGTGTCGTGCATGCAGTACGTCTCATCTGCAAAGAGCGGCAGCCGACGCAGCCGTGCGCCGACAGTCGACAGCGCATTGCCCTCAAACGTCTGCGCGACGGCGAGGAGGCCGCGGTGGGTGTCGTGGGCGGCGAGCTGCGCCGTCATCTGCTGCACCCCGCTCGCCAGCCGTGCATAGGTGAACAGGCCACTGCCATCGACGTCGAGCGCGTCAACACAGCGGCGCACACGCGCGAGGGCGTGCTGCATCTGCGCGTACAACGTCACCGGCGCCTGGCCATCGACTACGCGGCAAAAGAGCTCACACAGCGGCTGCGCACGCGCGTGGTGCTGTGCGGCCCACCACAAATTGTACGCAAACCGCGCAAACTCGAGCTCCACGACGCGCACTTCCGCACCACCACCACCGTTGCTGCTGCTATTCGTGCTCGCAGTAGCAGCAGCGGCTGCGCCGCCGTTGCCGTCCTCGGCGTCGACGCCGCCTTGCACGGCGAAGCAGGGGTGTACAGTGGCCGGCAGCACCGTCTGCAGCGTGCGGGCCACCTCATCACGCGACATGCGCAGCAAGAAGCGGCGCACAAAGTGCGAGACGACGTAGCCAAACGGCACCGCCTCCGCACTGCGCGCGACCTCGTCACGCGTCGCGTCGACGCGGGCGAGGCGGCGCTGGGCGTGCTCGGCGAGCTGGTAGTTGCGCGGTGCGAGCATCTTGCCATCGCGCACGTAGCGACACTCCTCGCGCAGCTCATGGTAGCGGTCAAACAGCTCACGCAGCAGTGCGGCGGTGGTGGTGGCGGACCAGCGCAGGTTCGGCACACCCGACAAGGCAGCCCCACCACCACTCATCGTCGTCGTCGTCGTGGCTGCCGTCGTCATCGCGTATGGTGCGTCGTGACTGCCCATCGCGTCTGCCACAACAGCACCTGCACTACTGCTGCCGCCGCTGCTGCCGCTGTTGCTGCCGAGGCGTGTGCGCAGAAAATGTGGTATGTACGGCCACATCTCTGCCGTGTACAGCGGCAGCACGCCCACCTCGTTGCACATCGCATCCACGTCGCGCATCACCGCCTCGTCAGCCCACTCCACCAGCGTTGCCATCTGACGTAGTCGCAGCAGTGCCGAGTTGAGCTGATGCTTTAGGTTCACACTCACCGCGGCGAGCTCGGCGACGACGTGCGCCGTCGACTCCTTCAGATCAACGCCGAGCTCTGTTTGTATGGCAAAGGGCACGTCACGCGGCCGCGGTGTCAGCAGCTCGTCAGCGTCACTGTCGTCATTGTCATCGTCATTGTTGTCATTGCTGTTGTTGCTCTTGTCCTCGCGACTGTGCAAGCGTGGCTGCTTGCTCGCCACGGCCGCCACGTCAAGGCTGCGCACCTGTGTCGACGGCGACGGCGAGGTGGCGGTGGCGACGACGAGTGCGGTGCTCCTCTGCGCATCGTCGCCGTGCGGTGGTGACTGTTGCGGTGGCGATGACGCCGGCGCGGCGTGTTGTGTGCGTTGTCGTCGGCTACCGCGGTAGCGCTTCTCGTAAATGTAGCTGCTCAGCTCCGTTACGCGCTCCTCGAGGGCGTGTACCTTGGCAAGCAGGGCGTCCTTGTCGTGTTGCAGGCCGCTGAGCTGCATGCGGTACGCCGAGCGCTGATCAAAGGCGCAGTGCAGCAGCTCCTTCTGCAGCGTCAGCCGCGCCGCGTTCATCTCCTCACGCGAGGCCGCAATGAAGGCAATGGGCACCTGCTGCGTCAATGGCCGCATCACCGCCGCCTCGTCGTCGTCATCGTGACTGCAGTAATAGTCACTGCCGTTGTTGTTGCCGCCGCTAGCATGCTGACGGTCGAGGGCGACGAGCGCGTCACTGTCTTGTTGCTCGCCCTCGTGCTGCTGCTGTGTGTTGTGACGTTGCATGAGACGATAGCTGCCGTCGTCACCACTACCACCGTCACTGCCATTGTTGTTGTACGGACTGCTGCCATTGTTGCTCTTGCTCTTGCCGGCAAAGGCAAACACATCGGGCGGTGGTGTGGGCACATGAATGCGATGCTTGCGCAGCGCCGCCTCGAGCTGCTCATTGTAGTGTGTCAGCCGCTCATTGGCGCTAAACACCGTCGCAATGAGCTGACGGTAGTGGTTCACATCCTGCTCGCGTCGCTCATAGGCAGACAAGCGTCGCAGCAGCTCCTCCTTGACCTGCGTCAGCTCCTCGTCGCGCGCGCGGCGCACCGCGAGCAACTCGTCGCGCAGCTGCTGCACCGTCTGCTCCACGCGCGCCCGCTCACGCAGCAGCGTCGTCAGCTTCTCGGCGTAGAATGCGCGGCCACGTGCAAGCAGCTCGCGCTCCTGCGCCGCCAGCGCATCGACGCGGGTGGTGGTGGCGTGCTGCAGCGCGGCGGCCATCTCACGCACGGCACGGCTGACGTGTCGCAGTACCGACTGCACGGCGGGCACCTCACGGCCAACCGCCTCGAGGGCGACGCACACGGCATGGCCGCGCTGCTGGTGCTCGTGTGTCGGCTGCGGTGATGCGGTGTGCGCGGCGGACGACGCTGTCGTTGTTGTCGTTGTCGTCAGCGCCGCGGCGGCAACGTCGCGCGTCAGTGTGGCCTCAATGTCACGCAGTCGCTGCCGCCGTCGCTCACGACGTCGTCGCAGCGTAGTCGCGACTGCCGCGTCCACGGCGGCGTCGAGGCCAGCCTCGTCATCGTCGTCGTCGACGACCTTGTTGTCGAATGCGCTGTCATTCACAACACGAAGTGCAACGGCGTCGACCATCGTTGCGCTGCCGGCGTCACTGACCTGTGACCTCGTTGTTGCTGTTGCTGCGGCGGCGAGCAGCGTCGACGTCGCCGTCTTCGCGGCCTCGTCCGCCGCGCTGCCGTGGCACGACGCTGGCGTTGTTGTTGTTGCCGTTGCGACGGCGTGTCGTGAGGCGCACAGCGCAGCGGGTGCTACCCAGGGCGTGCCCAGCTCTAGCACTTCTTGTTGCTGCTTGTCGTGTGTGACGGCATCGTGTACACTGCCACGTGCGCCACTCCACGTGTGCGCGTGTGTGTGCGTGCTGCCACGCTGCAGCAGCAGCGACGTCAGCGCACTACGGCTTCCGTTGTTGCTGCTACTGTTGCTGCTCGTCAACGTCGCGCGCGGCATGCCTGTTATTGTTGTTGCCATGGCTGCAGTAGCCGCACACGTGACTGGTGGCAGCGTGGATGGCAGTGACGATGTAGCAGCGCTGCGTGTTGTCATCGTTGTGTGCTGTGGTGTGCGTGTGCGCAGCGGCGACGGTGACATCTGCGCATCGTCACACTGCAGCACGACTCTGCGTACACGACTCGCGTGCATGACGTCTACGCACACGCCTACACAAGAACACACGCACAGCAACGCCTCTCTCCGTGTATGTACGTATTTGTACACGCACACGTCGTTGCGCACAGTCACTGCATAAACATATATACACACACAAAACACACAAGGCAACAAGCAAGTGCGCATACATGCGTGCAAGCACATACGTGTGTGTGTGTGTGTGTCGGTCTTGTCATGTTCACGCACGCATACACAAAGGCGACTACACAGCATGCGCATACGCTACACATTACTCTCTTGTCGCTTGTCTTATCATCACGCATACTCGCACACACACATACACACATAAGTATGTAGCCACGCAAACAAACACGCACACGGGCGGTGCTACGCACTGTCGCTGTGCGTCGTGTCGGCGAGCGCCGTCGTCACCGCGCTCGTCGTGGCCGCCGCCGCCGCCGCCGTGTCGTCCGCGTCGCTGTCGACGCCGCGCGGCGGCAGCTTGTCGTGCGTCAGCCACAGCTTCAGCCGCACCGCATCGCTGTGGTCGAGGTAGTAGCGGGGCAGAAACTTGGTCTTGACAAAGCCGAGGCCGAGGTACAGCGCGAGGGCGCGCGTGTTCGACGTGGGCGTCTCGAGGTACACCTCGTCGCACGCCTTGCCGCGCATGAGCTGCACCGTCAGCTCCACCAAGCGGCTGCCCAGTCGCACACCACGAAAGCGCGGCTCGACGGCAAACATGGCCACATAGCCACGCAGTGCCGCGCCAGGTCGCTTGCGTGTCACTCGCGACACAATCGCGCCCACCTTCTCACCCACCACCGACGCATCGGGTGCTGCTGTTGCTGCTGCTGTTGCTGTGTCGCCAGTCGTGTCGACAGTGTAGCCATACGCGGTGAGGCACAGGTCTGGCCAGCCCATGACAAAGTATTGGTACGTGAAGCTGCTGTACGGCTCGCTCAGCTCGCGGGTGAAGAGGTCGACAATGTAGTCCATGTCCTCGTCTTTGCCGCTAAACTGCTCGTAGCGTACGTACCGGCCTGGCGCGACCAGGTGCCACTCACGCAGCGCCGCCGGCAGCGGCACGCAGACGTTGACGTACGCCGCCTCTGCCACCTCGCGCGCCTGCTGCTCTTGCTGTTGCTGCTGCATCGCCTGCTGCGCGGCCAGCGCATGGCGCAGCTGCTTGGCCGTCATCACGGGCGCAGCGCGACCTTGCAGCTTGCTCACCACACCCGCCACCGTCTTGTCCTCGAGCTGGCGGGCCTGCGACTTGGTCATGCCCTTCTTGCTCACGTTGCCCTCGATGGCGCGGACAAGCTCGTCGAGTACGGCGTCGTCGAGGGCGTTGCGCTCG